>JACXGJ010001118.1:0-93125 GCA_016801105.1 Esox niger | reverse complement strand
AAAAAGAGACAAGGGAGGGTTTTGAGGGAGGACTGGATAGAGGATTACTCCCTTTCCTTGATAAGATTACCAGCTGCACATTTTCATTGAGGCAGAGGATGGAGGGATGACTAAAACAAAATGGATTTTTTTTTTAGGATTATCACGGGGCCATTGGTGAGATTAAAATGTTTCGGCCCTCTAAGAAACACGCAAACAAGAGCGACGGAAAGCCCATTGGACAGCAGCGTGGCTTTTTGTTTCTCCTATGGGTTTAGGGTGGACTGGTTGGCCTGAAAACAAACCGCGGCTCTACATTGCTCTTTGAACAGGAGATGGGTTCAAATGAGGCAGCGTCTGTCAGTGTTTTCTCCCTGCCGAAGACCTGTTGGGTCCTGTGGAGATGACTAATGTTATTTGCTTTCGCCAGACCTGCGCATCTATCTGTCTAGGCACATGGGGACGTGCTTCAAAAAATACAATAATAATCACTGTTTGTGGAAGAAAGCTCATCTTGGGTTTAAACGGGCTAATTCTGTTACAGGCCTGGTTTTCAGAACCATCCTCAGTCAAACACACAGAAGAATTCAGTGGCACCGGCACGGTGGCCTGTTCCCGTTTCGTGTGCCTATGGTACCTGTTCGTTGGTGGTTCTGCCACGGGCTACCAGTACGATGTGGAAGCCGGTCAGCCCGGCGACTGGGATGAAGAAAAGCCCGGCCACGCACATCACAGCCATGCTGGGGGACAGGGGTTAAGGAGACAACACTCACAGGGGCACGTTTGGCCTCAACCACAGTGGCGGCGACAGCTAAACGGCGATACGCTAAACCCAAGTCCCGTGGCGGGACAGAACCAGGATACGTGACGGCGGAGTGGACCACATCCAGCTGCTGCGTGTGGTAGAGGATGAACAGCAGGCCGAAGCCGAACACCCCCATGATGTGGGCCGTCAGGGACAACAGGAACAGGAAGAAGTAGCGGTAGTTCCTCCGGCCGATGCAGTTGTTCACCCACGGGCAGTGGTGGTCAAAGTCCTGGGTGGGAGGAGGCCATGTTAAAACCGTTTCAGTACACCGAGGAGCTTCGGAAGCTGCTCATTTAAGGCTTTTTTAATTGAACTACTCTAATGATAGGAGCGCGTGTCACCGGGAGTCGAGCCCAACTGTGTGTACTGGAGGCGGTGTGTTTCGGTGGGAGAGCGCATGCGTACCTCCACACAGTTGTCACAGACGGAGCAGTGTGAGCAGCGCGGCGGTCGGTAGAACCGACAGGTGGAGCACCACTTCATCCGGACCTGGATGCCGCGGATCTCAACAGTCTTGTAGAGCGGGGCGCGGAAATCATCCTCCTTGTCCTCGTCCTCCTCCGCTGGAACGACACGCACCGTTAAAACAAACCACAGACACACAGACAGACAGACACACAGACAGACACACAGACAGACACGACCACCGTGAAGGACACCCACCTCTGGGGAATATGCCCGGGTCCATAAAGGTGGCCATGCAGAAGTTGGCCAGGACAAACATGAAGATGACACCGTTGTAGATGGGCACGGCCACCGAGAAGTGCTCCGACAGCCACGGACAACTGGAGCGGTGACAGAGGGAGGGGGGAAACAGAGGAGGAGTGAGGAGGGGCAGTGCTGAGGAGAAATTGGATCCTTTGTCTGGGTTTGTAACAAGAACCCCATGGAAACCCTTTCACTCCACGGGCCGGTCGAGTGAAAGGACATCTCGTTTCTATTAGTCAACGGAGGGCCGGCTAGGAGTTAGATTTTATAGTCAACAGAGTGGCGGGGTCTGCCATTTTGTTGTCCATTTCAATGGGGTTTTAAAACGGCAGACACAAGAAGGACCACCAGCGTCGGTTTAAGAAGAGCTGGTCTTATCACCATGGGAACTGTGACCCACGCACAGGGACCACGTGTTGCCCAGACAACAGGCCAACATCCCGACCGAGAGGAAAAGCGGTAGCGGGTAGATTCCGCAAAAGGTCACATGCTCATCTTGAGAATAAAAGCGTTTTCCGACTGAACCGAGTTAAATCGGGGAGCGTTCGACAACGAGAGACGGGAGGAGCGATGAGGAGAGAAACAGACAGAAAGGGACAGGATGACAGCGCTTTATTAAAGCAGACAGATGTTGGCCTACTTTCCAGGGCGGTGTTGGTTGTAATCTGTAGAGGAGCTGTGACCTGACAGGTCGGTACACAGACTGACAGGAGACGTGTCAAATGATCCCGTCTGACTGACCACACACGCACACGCCCTAATTATGGGTTTGAATTGGCGCAGCTAAGCAAGGCATGACATACCACGGACAAGGTGTGTGTGTGTGTGTGTGTGTGTGTGTGTGTGTGAGATGGATTCGGCCGGCCTACTCACGTGAAGCAGAAGAACAGCGTGGTCGACCCCACCAGGAAGGCCGTCGCCGCGGAGACGGGAACGTAGCGGGACGGGCGCAGTGGCCGGGACGGGGCGGAGGCAGCGGCGTGTGGCGGCGAGGGGGGGGCGCCCACACCCCCGCTGTTACTGCCGCCCGGCATAGTGTGGGGGGGCGGGGTGCAGGGGAGGGGCGGAAATACCCCACCCGAGAGACGGGGGGGGCTGCGGGGATAAGGGGGAGGGGGGGATTTGTTTAGGGTGCGTGGGTGGATGGAGGGATTACGGATAGAGAGCCAGAGATTAAGGGAAAGGCAGAGAGAGAGATTTGGGGGGAGGGGGGGTTAGAGGGGAAGGCAGGGAAGGCCCCTCCTCAAGCGGACCAGGACCAGAGAAGGCCGACGTCTCTGCATGTTCACTGGAGAGAGGGGGATGGAGAGAGAGACCCGTCCTACCTAAACCCTGTTTAATAAACAAGTGTCCCTTTGCTTCGGGGGAATATCTATCCAATTTCACCTCTGGCCTCAGTACGAGGGGAGACTAAGACAGGAGGGGATTTGATTGAGATGGCCTCGGACAGTTCAAAGAGGCTTAAAGCTCCTCCAATGTAAAGCCTTTGTCTCAGCGAACAGACAGGTAAACAGGCTGGAAGATTACGAGGTCCAGTATTTACAGAGGTTCTCGGATGATATTGAGGCGTTGCTGCTTTACGCTTGAACGACTGGCTTTTATACAGCAATAACAACAACAACCCTCAGCTCAATTTTGGGAAATCTCAAGGCCGTGACTTTTGACAAACTGGAGTGTCCTTAAGTCTTTAAAGGGTTGCAGTATATGTAAACAAATCAAAAAATATTTTGATATATTGTTTTCAAAGCAATACCATAGAATGTGCACATGCAGGAGGGAAATATATTAAAAGTGTGGTGATTTTTTCGATCCAATGCTATGGCTTGACTGTTTTGGTACAGATAATTAAAAAAAGAATCTCCCTCTAAAAAGTATAAAATAAATTTCAAAAAAGCATATATGATTTGGTGAAGCAGAATAACTGCAGTCTTTTTTGACTATGTTTTTCGCATTCCCTACAGAATTATAGAAAATAATAAAACTTTGGGATCTGAAATGTTTGCTCGATTCAGTCGATGGAACAGATCGCTTTGGTTAACCAGCTGTACATTCCGTGTCCAATCCCAAACCAATAACTTAAAACTTCCAAAAAATCTCTAGCTCAGTTCAATGACATTCAGGTCCAATAAGTTTCCCCTCTGACTAAGATGATGGCAGGCGGTCCCGTGAGCCAGCTTCTACGTCAGGTTTGGTCTCTAGATTATTCCGACCGGGATATAGAGTGGTGTAATGAGAGTATGTTTGGAGCAATGTAGAGGTAGCGCCGGATTGCCAGGTTATTGGTGAACGGGGCTAAGGTTTTCAAACAGTCGAACTTAAGCGGGTCTCGTGTGCTTTGATGGGAAGGTTGGAAATCGCTTAAACATGGCCTGGTGCACTAACAGGTGGCCAATTTGCAAATTAGAAACGAGGAACAGAATCGGGAGAGCGGCAATGAAGTGGTCGCCGTAGCCGACAGATTGTCCGTAAAACTCAACACAAAGTCGCAAGGAGAGCCAATATGAATACACCACAGGAGGTACAGAAGGCGGTCCAACAACTGATCCAGAAGTCGGATAGCAACCGTTTCGAATGAATGGCTTTCCTTCAGGCCAGAATTCGTCTGGAAAACGTCAGCGTGTTCGCAGGCGGACGCTCTGACTTTGTTCTTCCTGGTCTGGGCATCCCTGAGCCAATCGGTGACGAACCAGGGGGTGTCAACGGTCGACTCCACCCACTACATGTGCACGACGGAGAAGGCCGACACAGCGCAGGTCAGATTGTGTGCGTCTCTGCCACATGGAGGTGCTCTTTAGGGTGGACATATCCAAAATTACACCCAGTGGGGGGAATCCGCAAAAAATAAACCCGAAAAACCTTTAGAAATAAACGGTCGAAAAAAACAACGTGAGGCGGAACTCAGTGACTAAGGCTGGAGGCCGGAAAGTAAAAGGCCTCGTTGCCGAATGGGGGGTTGATCGTATGCTCCTCCCTCGCGTCTGCAAAAACCCAAGGCACAGTTGTGTTAGCTAGCCTAGAAAGACCAGGAGGGTTGCTAGTTACATAAGCCTCAGTCTCACTGACAAAGGCAGCCGGCCAGACATTCCTGTTCCCCCGGGACTCCCAGGGCCATTCCTTCACTTCCTTTCCCCAGTGGAGTGCTCCAAGGGGGGTCAGACCTTCCCACTGCGGCCCCTGGGGACCTGCTCTTGGTCTTGGGAGTGATTGTGAGATGATGTTTCTGGGCCTTTCTCTTGCTATGGCTGGATGTGGGTGTGTTTGTGACAGAGAGAGTGTCTGTCTGTGTTAGTTTCTCTGTCTCTACTGGCTGAGTCAGCGTCTGACACTGAGTGTCTCTTTGTTTGCGTGTGTGTCTGTAGTGGCGGTGGAGGGCCGAATGACAATCCGTAAAGGGAAATTAAAATCCAACAGGTTTTCCAAAAAGGAGATCTCTCAGGCTTCACCACCCTGCGGTGTGGCTGGAGATACTCCTCCAGATTCAGACACGTCTGGCACGGCCTCGGGATGACTACAGACAGGGAGATGAGGCCTGGGAGGAAGGGGAAGAGAGGAGAGGAAAAGGGGGAGAAAGGGAGAGTCAAACATGTTTGTCAATAAAGACATTACAATAAATTTTTCATTTTGTGAATTATCACTTCATTCCAGGCTAACTGGAGTGTTTAAGAGGGAAAGCAAGTGTTTTTGATTACATTGAGCACAAATCGGAACATGCATGAGATGAGAAACAATTTTCTGGGGCCCTTTTTGGCTCGATGGTGCAACTTCTAAAACCGGTGGCCATAAATTCAACTATCTTCATGACCTCCTAAAACAAACCACGTTCAACACCAAACAATAACTTGTCCAGGAGGAATTACTCTGTTGACTTAGCATGTATCCGTTATCTGCAGTTGTCTCTGACAACAAGGTGAGACTGCAGAGAACAAAATTCCCCAGATACCAGGCGGTCTGTGCGCACGTGTCAACCACGTCTTGGCAGCCAATTTATTTTTATCTCATCCAGCGATCATTCTAGTAGTTCCTAAAAACAATATCTGATGGGAGTGCGAGCCTGTCAGGCAGATAGGCCGTTGAGCCTCCGGGTATTCATCAGAAAGGGCTGGGGAACAAGAACAATCTTGCTTTCTGACGCCAGTTTCGAGTGGCGTGAGGCGGTTGAGACACGACCGTTTTCCCGAGTCAGCCAACGCTCAGCCAACTCCGTGCTACCAGATGGCTATACAGACCTATACGGGCCAGAGGACTGGCAGGCAAACTGATGACGTGGGCCCCACATCTGAAAGTCATGTAAGGGCTGCATGGATTGGGTTCATTTGGCGTAATCTATGCTAGCAGCGAGAAACGTGTGCGATAATCACTGAAGGAACTGACAAGCTTTGACTGAGAAACTGATCTTTTTACAAATGTGTACATTTCACACTCGTCTAGAACCGGGTGTAACTGGGTCAGACCTTCGCCTAGATCAGCCATAATGCTTCAAAGCCTGAACTCTCCTAGTTGCATGCATCTTTGCACAGGGACAGGCATGTCTGGAGACATGCTGCCATCACCACACCCGCTCCCTATTGGGCGGACGTCTGTGGTCTGTGAAGGCTACTGATGGAAACTCAACTCCCCAGGAAGTACTGGGGAGACAAAACATTTGTGACAGGGCTCGTTGTCCCGCTGGAAGCATCCCTGTGACCAAAGGTTACCCAAGAGGTTGTTCACGTAGTCAGGGACAACGTTCAGTGGCTTTAAATGTTACTCTAGAGATGTCAAGGGACCTATTTTGTGCCAGTGACCCATTCACACCACCAGCCTGTACTGTCGACACCAGGCAGGACAGATCCATGGATTTCGCATCCGCTTGATTAGTCGGTCAGCCATGTCGGTGCAGCTTCGCACGTTAGCTGGCAAGACCGCCGATGTGAAAAGACATGAACGGACGAAGGAAGATGAGTTGGCGACCGACGTGTCTGAGCCTGTAAAGGGAAACTGCAGTCGCCGTGGAGCGACAACTGACAGCAGGCCGCAGGCCGAACACACCTGCTCGGTACATGACGTTCTTCAAAGATTCGTACTGAATAGGCACCAAACGGAAAAACGCCGACCGAACTAGGGGGGGACTAACAGATCTGGTCCTACGAGACGCTCGCTTTCCGACACACGGCGCTCTGAAAACGTCCGCCTAAGGACTATGACCGCGCACCAAGAGGAACTGTGGATGACTAAACAATGACCTGAATGAATCACGGACGGAAAAAGCGGCCTGCTATGAAAGACCTCGGGTAGATTTGGGGATGAAGCGCAGGTGACCTCCGTCGGAACGGTCCCTTGGGCAGAAGCTGGAACATCTCCTTTAACGGTGGCATGAAGCAGCTCAGTTTGTTTGTGCACGAAACCATGTTCTATGACTGATCTTCTACACTCACGTTTCCCTCCCCTTTCTGGCGTCTACATATAGCCCATCTTAGACAGGAGGAGTGGAGTGTGACTGAGGGAGGACAGGATGGCAGCAGCCAAATCTGCAATATGAAAATCACCGGCATGTCGGGAATATATAACCCAAGCCCCTCCCTCTCCTTTGGGCTACCTTCCAATCACCTCATTCTTCCTGACCAGACCAAAGACAACCACGGCCCCAGTTAGGATGTGTTAATCATGTTCAAATTGTTACCCAAAATAAACATGACGTGAAAACGTATGGGCCGTTCGTCCACTGTTCAATCCCTCGATGGCAATGCGTTTTCGCAAGCCCCTGCAGGTACCGATGAGACATCCTATTCCCTACATTGTACACAACTTCTGACCGGGTCCCTTCTCAAAAGTAGTGTACGACATATTAAATAGGGCGTCATTGGAGACGCAGTACGGCTGGTTAGCTGGAAGCAGTACAATCTTTGGTCCATTGCCAGGAAGAAGGGTATCTCTGACTTGGCTGTCAAAGTACTGAGATGTAGAGAGATAACAGTAGCTACACACACTAACCCACTGCAAGACTGATAATGTAACATGAGAACGGATGATTGCCTAATCGTCAGAGAAGCTCAAACAGACGTGGGTGCTCGCACGACTCCCTCCACTTCTGGGGTTGTCAAGGACAGAACTGATGTCAAGTCGAAACCAGACGTTTTGCATTTTTCATCTGCGACCGACGGCGAACAGAAGTCCCCGCCCAGCCAAAAGGTAACCTGTGTAACACGTCGGATGATTTACGTGGTTACTGGGTACTAAGGGATGACTAAACACCAATGTGAGCAGGCATGGACGGAGAGTTTACCATGGTGTTTTTTGAAAGGCACTCCCTAATCACTGGTCTGGATTGAAAACAAGGCTATGTTGGTGAGAGCTGTATGTTCTGAATGTAGCTTACACTGTACAGCATTAACGCATAAGACAACCAACCTGGAGGAAGGACCGATTCCTAACCTGGCCTATGTTCAAGAGATCCTTCTAAATTCTGTCTTTTTGGATTAGAGTCTACGGTGTCTTTCACTTTACCAGAAGTCTTGGCTTCGGGACCATTTCATTTTCCTTAATTCTCATCCTCCCACTCAAATAACAAGGGACGAGAGCCAAGGTAACGAACCGACAAGCTCCGTCCATATCTTCTCAGATGGGCTTTGAGTAGGCGGGATGTAATGAATTGGGGATGAACGCCTGTTAGGGACGATCATATCATTTCAACACTGACAGAATACAGACGAGAAAAAGAACAAGCAAAGGGCCGAGAGCGAGAAAGCGAGAGAGACAGAGTCATGTTTACTGTTGATGTCAAACAGTTTTTTCCACTATTTTCGCAATGTAAGTTTCCCAATCTACTTCGGAACTTAAAAGCGAGTCCAGTTTGTATGGTGAGCTAATACGCCCACTAGCACAGAAACAAGCTGAAGGCCTCCTTGAACATCACGCTCACCTACAATGCAGCACTAGACAGCAAATCTGGATGCAAGCGTGATTGGAATGTATAAGACCCAATGGACGGCGCATGCGTTAGCGTGAGCATGCAACGCCTGTGAGTCTTCCACGTCGGCATTGCTCCGGTGCACTGAATTCCATAACTCTGCCTTTTTAAGCTGTCATTCCTCGTCAATTACCTCACTGACCTGCCCCACGGGGATCAATGAAGCTCATTCTTCGTTGGTCTGTTCAGAAATCGCCTCTGGACTCTTGCGGAGTACATAATGGTGCTTAAAACACTCTAAACAACTAACAAAGCAAAAAGCCACACAGCTCCTCGCCGCCACAGAACATGAGTACACTCATGAGGCTGTCCCGCATCTATGAGACCACGATAGTAAGTGAAGCTTTTAGACGCTCAGTTTATGTGAGTGGGATAACCACCACCACCTAGCTGGTGAATACGAGCCCAACAACCTGGCCGAAGAAGGTTTATTTACCTCAAGACATCCCAGATCCCAGGCACTATCCTCTGCAGAGTTGATGATGTCTAAGGAGAGAGAAGTGTATATTATTTGTAGTTCTCTTACTGTATCCTGCTAGGTAAGGCCTCTTACTTTAAGCTTACTTCTAGCACCGACGTCACTGATGGCTAATCATTGAATAAGGTGCACTGACTATTGTGTTGTGTGTCTGTCCCACCCATTATAAAATGAATCCGCTACATTGGAAGATGCTCTGGATGAGAGCTTGTGGTAAATAACGAAAAAAAATTGGGGGGGGAAGTAATGCATGTAACTTTGTGCTGATTCACGTGGCGGCAGTAATGACAGATTCAGCAACCCAAGACACACGCTGAAAATCAAAGTTTCCCATTACGATTGCACACACTACAACCGTGTACAGGCATTTCTACTCAGAACAACATGAAACCACAAACGCCGGTGTCGTCTGTCGCGCGTGCTTCACGAGACTCCCTCACGCTGCTGCGTCTCAGGGTTCGGAAACAACGATTTGTCTTCAGACGGTCACCACGGAGACGCCTGACCTCGGCTCCAACAAACGCTACCACCAGGGAGGCCTCGGCGCGCAGACATGAGGAAAAAGCAAACATCGGAGGGAAACCGCCACAAGACACCGCGGACTGGAGGGTGCGTTGTGTTGCATCTCACCCGGGCGTAGAAAGGCAGCGGAGCCCCCTATGAACCCAATGGGCATCTCCTCACCGGCTTCAGGAGAGCCCAGCCGACTGGCAGTCAGCATCAGCAAATGCCTCACATTAATACGTTGATCAAACAAACTCCGCCAGGACCGAGGTGCCAGATGGATTTTGGGGGGGGTTGAAAAGGTGGGAGTGCGTTTGCATTCAAATGGACTCCGCAGACAGCGCGGACTTGGAGGACGAGTCACAATCGATGGCACGACAGTGGCCTGCAGCCCCGAGTGAGGAATCGCACCCCAGAGCCGGAATCCATCTGGCGCCGGGCCCGAGTTGGCACCGGCACCCGACTAATAGGTCGGTTGGCTTCTGGAAAGTGAATCATTCATCAGGACGGGTTCAAGGGGGGGTCTCGATATTCTTGAATAGCTTCCTCTTCTCAATGCACTCAACTTTAATAAATTTGACTTTTCATCTCTGAAATACCTCTCTGTCTCTGTATTAAATCGGTTTCATTGACTCATCCATCCAGTCTCCACTTCGGGCTTCTTTTGAAAAAGTTTTTTAAGGTCCTCAATAAGTGTGCTTTTGCATGAAAAAGGAAACTGCTTTGAGATTATGTGGCTTTTCTCCACTTGGGCACCAACCAAATAGCATTTAAAATGGTGGATCCCAAAATAAATGTGGTTAATTATATAAATGAATTTAGTTGTGAAATAATCTTATATAATTTAACATGTGGCCTAACTGCTTTTCTCCACTGAAAAAAACGAATATGATTCCAGGTGCATGCTGAACGCTTCAAAACTTGCATCCTTTGTAAAATTCTATGGAGAAGTGCACGACACTTGTGTGCCAGCCCCCTAAAGAACAGGCTACTCCTCGACCATTTACTGGCTTATGGGTCACCGAGGATGAAGAAGAGAGGATTTAGGATGTACTTTAAACAAATGAGACAACGCTGGGAAGTCTCGCCCTGACCTCACCACCCTTAAAGCTAATTTGCATCATATCCACTTATCATTCTGCACACCATGTGCCTGCAAAAATTCATGTGCCTGCAAAAAAGATTTATTTCAAATGTGTGCAAAGTTAAATGTAACAATTAGCTATTGAAATATACACTGAAGCAGGAGATGGCCATCACGCGTGCGCACTCCTACAGGATACAAACCTTACACCAATCTTGTCTGGTCTGCCAAGGCAGACGTCAAGTGCAGAATGCAATCATTTTACGTTATTGGGTGAGCACCATGTAGCTTCAGTTGTGTGGCCAGAGGGCCAATAGCTGTTCAAGTTAAATCACATACTTAACCTATTTTGGAAATGGAAAATACCTCGAACTGTGTATGGTTTATCGTCATCCAACTACAGTCAGTGAACTTAACGTAATCCCATGATTATAATGGGGTAGCTAAATATTCTTTCCCTTGTAGCCAGAAAAAAAACATCAAGGCAGACACATCGTTGTGTAATATAGAAAAATATACAAGCCTTTACAGTCAATAGTACGTTCCAGCAAAATATGAAACGGAAACTCGAATTACTTAATTTGCAATCACATTTCGTGAAAAGGGTGATCTTTGAGCCCATCCAATGTATTTTTCCCTAGCCCATTCTCCTTGTAATAATTTTGGGTGTGTATCGCTGCGGTTCCTCACTCTCTCCTCTCTACAGGCCTCAAAGCGAATCCCCGAACTCCCTGTTGACTGGCTGATAAAGGAAACATTCAAATCTGGGATCGACATACCGGCATAGTCCGATGTGTTATGACGGCCCTAACTCGAATAAAGATATTCTCGAGATTACTATTAATACATATATGAGCATCTACATATCGAGGTTTATCTGTATGAATGTTGTTGACAGCTAGTCAACAACTTTACCCCGACAATAAGGCATATATTGTTGGCTAGGTGAGTCTCCTAGCCTAACTATGAATTGACTGACTACCGCCCCCTGGTAAAATATAGCGAGCTAGTAGCTACTAGTTTTAGAAAGCTGCTAATGGTGGTACTCATAGGTAAGTATTAGCTACCAAGCTTTTCAATTTCAACACGTCTTAGCGTTGGAGCTAGCTACTGTAGTAAGCCAGCTAACTTTGCATACCACCAATGATACACACGTTGTGTTATAGTCATATATATAATATAACTAAATGACTAGCCAGTAAATAGTATTCTAATTCCAATTTCATCTTCAGAAAGTTACCGTAACTTTCGATTCATTTTGACATACCTGGCTACTTAGCCATACAGCTAGCTAACGTTACTGTACCTGCTGTAGTTAAAGATCCACCCCACCGGCTTCGTCTGTAAACGGTAAAGCCAAAAACGTCGATGTATTCCTTGGATAGATTGGATTCAGGATAACTGTTTTAATCTCCATACAAAGCTTTAGCGTTTGGTCTTCTCATAGTTTTACCAAATTGGCTAGCAGGTGACGGAGCTACGTTAGCAAACGTTACTACTGACTGTAGACAGTTAGCTATCTACATTTCTCTTCTCCATTTTGGTAAACGCCTTTTAAAGATAACAAGTCTCTAAAACCATTCGTTATTCTTTATCACCGGTCGTGGACTTTGGTGCATATGTTGAGAAGACGTTTATGTCTTTCCTAATCCAAGAACCGAACGATATCTTCAGAAATAGCGGAAGGTACTGTCGTAAGGAGCTCGAAGTCTATACATATTTTCAGCAGCACCTACCGAGCTCAGAGGTCCACCCCATCGTCTATTACCAGCATATCCGAAAGCTAAAAATGTATGTCCCGCCTCCTATCTCTCTGTTGGATAGTTCGTCTGACAATCTTGACGTACGTGCTAATTGGTCATTTCTATTGGCGATCGATGACTATAACAGGCAACTCATTAATCAGTCGAGATCAACACTACTTCGAAGAGATAGTCAATCAATGCTAATGTAACATTTATGTATTTTTAATCCCTTCTTACAAATAAATTGAAGGATTTATTTTGAAGGTGGCTGTCTGTCTATCCTACTGCATGACTGACAAGTAGACCTTCGGTGATGTTAAACCATATGACACAGTGACATACTAATAATGTATGTGTGAGGGTGTGTGTCAGTTTTTTGGGGCACACAAACAAGGGTGGATTAAAACGACAGCCGGAGATGTGGATAAGCCCACATTACCCCTCCTTTTCACAAGCATATATCCCTATAAAGCTAAAACCTGCTGTAGCACTACCAGACGCAATGTTTAAAATCTGCAAACCAGTAATGAAAGAACACACAAGGGCATAGTATGTGAGATGGTCTGTGTATTTATTCATTTGTCATTTTGCGTGAAGTATTTAAAAAGCGATAGCTTATGCTGCACCATCTCTTTATTAAGATTGGCCAAGTAAAAAATAAAAAGCTGAAAACAAACAATATTTAGAAACAAGAAGCAACTATTGTTAATAATAAGAACAGTCAAGTAATACAGAATATGCCTTCAATACCACCTTGATTTAGACTGAACTTTATAGTCACTGAACAAGTACAGTAAAACAAAATGCAGTTAGCATCTAACCAGAAGTGCGAATTGAAGAGAGCAGACAATTTACAAGTATTAATTATAATGTATGTACAAGTGGGCTGTATAGATGTGCAGTGAATGCGAATACAAGTACAAATGTCAATTCTAAATGTGCAATGAAGACAAATTGAAGGTGCATGTGCAACTCAAATGCAGGGACAGCAGCAATGAGGTTCACGAGGTAGGTGTACATGTAGCAGCTGAAAATTAAAGTAATATGTACTTTATTGAAATAATGGCTATTATACTAAACTACCCTAAGAATACAACGAATACATAGATGTAATATATTCATACTATACTTACATTAATGGCCATATTGCGATTCTGCTACCACCTAATGGACGTTAGCTAAATTACAGCAACAGAGCCCTCAACTGTCTTTACTTCAAGTGATGGTCTACTAGTGTACAAATGTTGTAACAGCAATATTTTGGGATATTTAAAATAAAGTTATTCAGATCCTCCACAGTCACAAACTATTGTTTTCTCAGCTGAACATAAACTGAGTAAACCGTGTACAATTTGAGCAAACAGGAAATACCAAAATGATTTAGCTTTTTGCCATATCAATTGCTCGTTTGGGGAAAAACGATCCCGGTGAAACTACTGTGCCGCTTTGCATATTCTGATGACAACTAAACATTTCGGGATGCGCTTTTGTATGTTAAATATTTCTGGTAAGGAAATATAGTTAAACACCATCGTTATACTATTACTGCAGTTATAGTATGACGATGTTATTGTATTATAATACCAACATTAGAAATGTTGCCCCTTTAAACAACAAATTGGCTGCAGGGTGATGCCACAAAGGTAGCTCTCAGCTTGACATCAGAAACTACTGGAATACTTTGTTTGGGTGAAGACACAGTGAAGGTTTGGTTGAAAGACGGATGAAAAGCCCCCTGAAAATGTGACACATTTTGCTGAAGCAAAATCAGCGGTCCAACTTGAATTTGCTGTACTGCTCTTCGCCGGGAATATTCCCAAATGGTCACCTAAGCTGATGCCGGAACAAGTTTGAAGTTAAGTGTTTTTAGAAATGATAATTGCTATGAAGAGCGGAGGAATCAATGCGGTTAGGGTGAAGCAGTGATTTTATAACTTGATCAGCACCTGGGTCACGCAGCTATACAATGATCCATAATACACCCCTATACATTAGAATGGTAGAAAGGCAAAAACTTTGGCATGGCCTAATATTTATAAACAATGTTTTGCGTACGTGACAAAAAGGCAAATTTCTTTCACCCGTAATGAGCTACTAAATATAAAGGACTATACCAGTGGGTTTTTGTTCTAAACTTCTGTCATCATCCAAAGCTAGACGATGAGTTCAGGACATGTTTATAAGAATTGGTGGAGGGAGGATGAGTTGGGACTGTGGTATGTTAGGTCTTTTTAGATCTTTTCCATCCCAACATACAGGCTGCTGTTTAGCAAACTACAGTGTAGAGCTACATCTTATAAAAAAAAGATTCTCTCACCTCTATACTATCATAGATTATCCCCAGTTTCCTAGTATTCTAGGAGCAGGTTTAACTAGTGTCTGGGTAACTAAATTTAGGCTATTCTATTCCGCTGTAATGGTCTTTGTCAATTTTACACCAGGGGGAGCTATTATGCCATACATGCATTTGTAGAGTTTCTTGTTCTATGAATGACAAATGCAAATATATTAATAGGTTGAGTGACATATTTTTCCTTAATATTCCTTTATTTATATGCCACCCTGGATCATCACAGATTTCAGTGTTGTGCAAGATATCATCTCACTGTCAGCTGGCATTAGAGCCCTCTGGGAGATTGATTATGACTGTCGACCATTACAAAAATCCCCTTTGATTTTTGTTGGACCAGTTAAAATGGTTGCTGGTTTTAATCACCGAGTGGGCAAGGTGGAATGTCTTTCCGTTCCTAGTCAAGGCAGTTTACCCAAATTGCCCTCAATGCTGAAATATGAAAATGTACATACCTAGTAAAATAAAATGATAGCTCATTATGAACTGCAGTGGGTGGCATGGGGATAATTCATTGTCTCTAATGAAAGCTATAGTGTTTTTTTTCCCACAGCCCAAACTGTTCATGTGCCAAAATTTGCAAAGATGTGCCTTCACTACACAAAAGCACTTTTGTTTTTTGGATGACAAAAGTCTACTGTACTTACCAACACCCAAACAGTTAAAATTGCATTCATCCCCAAATAACATGCATTTTTATTTAAACATGCATTTTCTTTCAGAATATTTAATGTTAGTAATAAGGTCTGCAATAAATTATTGGGTGAAAAGTAAAAACTAAAATTATGACCGTTTTGCACTTTTTGTGTGTCAGGGAGACTGAAGGACTATCAAAACCGACTGCAGTCACACTTCCGCCTCAGCCAAAAGAGAAGCTTGATCTTTTCCTGCTTTACCTGCTTTTCAGAAAACTGGAATATTCATACAAATCCTCAGAGAGTTACTTGGATGCAGTTATGAGTTTGCCAAAAACTAGCTAGCTAATCTGATTTTTTATCAAGCGCACTTTAAATACTAAGAAAGTAAAACTGGCACTTGAAACCTCATAGATTTTGTGTTTTAGAAGTTTGAGTCACTAATCGAGTAGTCTGTCAACAATGGGATGCGGTGGCAGTACGGAGGTAAGCGAGGTCAGGGCTATTTAGACCAAAACGTAATTTAACAAGACGAATTGGTTTTGCAAACCGTATGTTTGTCATAAACGCATACATTTTCCTACTAAAGAAACAACTAACTGTTATTGTCGGCTGCGGCAGATCATTCGAGGCGTTGGCTCATGCGGTCATCGCTGGGTGTTGCTGTTTACTTTTTAAAGAACCACATTTTTCATTTTTTTGTGTAAAAAGAACATTGTAATTGAATTTAAAACTATCTTGGTGAAACTTACGCTAGTTAGTAACGTATTTTGCTGCGTGGTGGACGTGCGTGACTTTACAAAGGTAAAGCTAACTAGCTAATAACCTATTTGAGTAAGATCCCGCCAGGTGTATACAGTTCGTGCATGTACCAGGTGTGCACTATGACGAATTGAACGTATTATATTTTTTTGTTTTAGCAAAAACAGCGTGAGTGGAAACCATTGGAGGAGCGAAGCTGCACGGATATTCCATGGCTCATAATATTCACATTGTTCTGTTTCGGAATGGTGAGTTTCTTATAGATTAAGTATAGCTACTTTGACCACAGTTATTCAATTGATGTGACGCCATTAAAGGATTGCCACGTACAGTTATTATCTACTTTGACGTATTACAGTGACATTATGATGAATTAAAACATACGCTTGTCAACTATGGAAAATCACTGTGTTACATTGTTTGGGTCCAATTCAAAATATAAATATATTTGATCGTTATACTGTATGGAATTAAAATACTCGGTTTCGGTTGCAACAAGGTGAAGTGTTTCGATTGGTCATTCAGTACATTTTTATTGCATTAAACAGCATAGTTCAGTTCAGCCCAATATTTGTCATTTTAGCCAATTTAAACTTTTTTCCCTACATCTACGTTTGAGTTATTCAGTTGATTTATATAATTCACTTTCAGCCAATATTGTGTATCCAATTTGTGATTTGGTCCGGCATACTCAGAAGAGTTGAATGCTGGGACATTTGTTCTACTGAGTCCACAAAGCCATTCTGCTTCTCATCAAGAATCGTGGTCACCCGAGAATGGTATTATTAAGAATTAATGTGCTCTGGGAAAACCGCTGCTGATGTAATGACCAGGATTGGGTTTTGCAGGCACCAAATCATATGGGGGACACCGTTGTAACATATTTGGGCAACACATTGGTGCCGTGTGTCATATAGCAGAGTCCATTGGGGATAAAGGGATTAGATTAAATTCAGTCATTCGTTACAATAATTCCAGCTATCTATGCTTACAGCTAGAAATATCAATAATTTGGTAAATATTATTTTGTTGTTGACCTGGCCTACTATTTATCTACTTCCATCTTCTTACCAATAGACAACATTGTTCTTCGTAAAGGAGAGCTGTCCCCGTCTTGTTGCAAGCTGAGAGCAAAAAAACAATTTGAACCCTGTATTGGAGGCAGCCGCACAAACTGATGGACCACTGTAGACCATGGAAAATCAATTTGAAAATCTGTTCCTTCCCTACATTTGGTTTGCTTCTGTTAAAACAGAGATTACTCTTTTCCTGGTTCATTGCAGATATTTATCCGAAAATCTGGATAATAAACTAGGCCCCTCTGATGTTGTATTTTGCATTATGGTGGTTGGGATGTTATTGTCGTTAATGGAAACTGTTTTCTTGCAGGCCTTTATCGCCTGTTTCTCTGTCGCCACGGGAGCTGGCTCCAGGCTGATCTCTGGCTACGATAGCTACGGTAATACCTGCGGAAAGAATAACGACAAGATTGAGGGGGTCGAACTCAGTGGACGGGACCAGACTAACAACAAGTAGGTCACATACAAATGTTTTGGTTTACCAGTTCTTACCCTACAATTTTATAACAAAGTAATAATGTTTTGGTTGAATGTGACCCACTATGACTGGTTTTGACTGCTCTCCTTTCAATGTAGGTAAATCAGTTTAGCGCTCTTCAAATTATCTGTGCGCATACAAGGATTTACTTATTCTATAATCCAGTCGGCCGCTAACGTTCACTTGCAGATCTGATGTGAGGCCTGTTTTAGCGCATACGCTGATTTGTTCAGTCGATGCTTTAACTTGGGGGATCTGTGTGTTAAAAACGATGAAGAAATTCCACATATTAGCTTTTAACATGACACACCTGACATTTGAAATGCATTCCAGATAACTACCTCGAAGCTGGTTGAGAGAATGCGAAGGGTGACTACTTTGAAAAATCTACAATATGAAATGTATTATGATTTGTTGAACTTTTTTTGTTGTGATTTCATATGTGTTATTACATAGTTTCAATGTCTTTATTATTCTATAATGTGGAAAACTAAAGAAATACCCTTGAATGACTAGTAGTGTTCAAACTCTACTAACAATACAGACATTTAGCCCTTGTTGTGTTCATCTAGTAACTTTCAGTTTTCACAGTATCGAGAAACTGTTTTTCAATGAGACAATGGGCTTTGCTTCTTAAGCCGGGCTGGCTGCCCATTTACGATTTCACTGAAGGGCAGTAGAGGCGTTGTGGCTACAGAGACGTGACTGTTCCCTCGGCTGTGTCCCACGTCACGTTTTACTCAAACTATGTCAACAAGTCTACTATGAAAATAACTGTAGGATAATGTGCCATGTCTTTGTACTGCAAGCTGGAGGAATGCATCAACAGCAACATTCAAAGATTCAAATATTGAACTAGATGTTTAATGCAGTCAAGCAGCTTACTACTGACCAAGTCCCACACTAGTCTGGTCTATATTTTTTATTTATAGCTCATTCACACCAAATCACCTGATTTACTTAACAGATGGGACAATGCACTAAGTGGTCCATGTATCATCATGTTGTGTGTTTCTGTTGTCGGGTTGATGAAATCAGAACGCAGACTATCAGCTGCTTTTAGTGACCTCAATGGTATTCAGTCTAAAGACATGACAAGATGACGTCTTCAAATTGTTTGTGAACACGGTATATGTCACTGTCCTGGGCAAACGTTTTTTTTAAGGCCTCTCTAAACGGTTGACCTTTTCCAGGTATGTCTTCTTCTTAGACCCCTGCAACATTGACATTTTGAACCGGAAGATTAAGTCCATGGCTCTGTGTGTGTCCAAATGTCCGGACATCGAGCTCAAGACTTACGGCGACGTCAAAACGTTTGCTCTGCAAAACGGTGAGCCGTCGTATCGTATGATTGTGCAATTTACATTAGCTTCCAAACGGAAAATCTGAATCCCAATGAGTGAATTTCCCATATTTTTGTTGGCATAGGGTCGTCACTCTGCTCCTATGACATTCCTCTGAACAAGTACACGAGTCACCCCGAGCGGACCACAAAGTGTCCCAAACTCCCTGTGCCTCCGAGGTATCCAACAAAGTTTTCACTTCAGGGTTCTATTTCTTGTTAAACAACAACACACATTGAGTAATGTCTTTACTTTTTCATGAGACTGTGCTGAAATGTCCTCTCGATCTTTCTGTCTTTTCGCCACACCGTTAGTGATGCTTTCTTCTCCTGTCCCCCTCCGGTTTGTGCAGTAAGTCCCTCCCAATCTTCAACCGCTGTACCCCGACGGACATCTCGTGCTTCACCCACTTCTCCACCGCCGCCTTTGTCGCCGACAACAGCACGCTGCACAGGGTGGTCGCGGGAGTGATGGCCAGCAAGGAGATCATCATGGGCCTCTGCGTACTGGCCTTGGGTACTAGATGGAATCTCCTATATAACCTCTGTCGCGTTGCTTGGCGTTCTCTCAAGTTTGATTAATCAAATCCTCGCCTCTCGTGTCCTTTTCAAAGAAACATTTCCAAAAATGTTGAAGGTGAGGTACGTTGATGTTGTGGATGCGAGGAGACAGGATTGCAATCCTAGAAAGATTGGAAAAGAGAAAGTGTCTTGTTGTGCGAGAGCTTACACAGAAGCCCCGTCTACTCCTAGAAAGTCATGTTTCCTGAAACAGGGACTGGAAACGGCAACAGGAAATGTCCTCAATTATTGCTTTAGCTGCTGGGGAGGTTGTTTCCTGGGGCTGTTCCATCCCCTTATGATAAGCACAACATCCATCGTCTGTCTTCTCTGTCTGCAGTCCTCTCCATGATTCTGATGGTGGCGATCCGCTACATTTCCATCGTTCTGGTATGGATCATTACCATCCTCGTGGTCCTGGTCTCTATAGGTAAGCCCACGGACGTCTCATAGCGACCGCAGCGTTAGCCTGCGACCCCATATTTCCCTAACCTGCGTTAGAAGCCCGAATCCAGTATCCGCCCAATGGTTTGGTCCCTGCTTTCTAGGGGGGACGGGCGTTCTCTGGTGGCTCTATGCGGACCACAGGATGAACCTGAGCGACCAGACCAGCATCTTAACACCCCAACAGCAGGTGGCGACCGGTAACATCCAGGCTCTGCTGGTGTACGCCATTGGTGCGACCATCTTCACGGTATGCACGTGTTGTGATCCCACGGTGACTTCTGCGTTTTCTATTAGTACCGAGCGCTGTTTGTGTTCATTCATTGGAGGTTTACACTTCACTGGGTTTTTAGTATTTGCTGTTCAAGACTATATTTGTTCCGTCAACGAGAAAAGGGTAATATCGCCGGAGAAATTAGAAATTAGCTAACAACACATAGCAATATACTTCAAATGTAAAAGGTTTTAGAAGTTATTTTCTCTAACACGCATTTCCAAATTCACCTGCCATCATTTGGTATCCAGCACCAGACGCTAGGCGTCGACGGCGCCTCACAAATGACCATATTGTGAATAAATATATTTACCGTGAACCCCATTCTCCTGCCTCTCGCCACCCGTTGTGCCCGTGTTCAGGTGGTGCTGCTGCTGCTGATGTTCTTCATGCGGAAGCGGGTGGCGCTGACCATCGCGCTGTTCCACGTGGCGGGCAAGGTGTTCATCCACCTGCCCCTGCTTACCCTCCAGCCTTTCTGGACCTTCCTCTCACTCATGCTCTTCTGGGTGTCCTGGCTCGCAGTCTTCCTCTTCCTCGGAACCGCAGGTCAGGAAATGAGTATTTCATTGGCGTTTATGTTCCAGTTTTAGGATATTCACTGTAAAATGGACCATTGTTTGGAGGAAACATTGTTCTGATGGCAAGCATTTTCGGTGTAATATTTTTATGTCTGAAATGGAATGTGGCCCTGCGTCACTATGAAAATGATAATGTGAATGAACTGCTCTGTTAATTTCTTCAAGCTAGTGATGTTTCATATAAAACCGGGCATTTTGGATCAGTAAGCTCATGACCGGTGGCATGATTCAACACCTACTTATATTTGCATTCGTGGGTCAGTCTGGTGCCGTGGGTGATGTCTTGGGCACAAGGTCAAAGAAAAACCCACACCCATCAACAACAACAGAGAGACCTCCGATTTGCAAAAATGTCACGTTTCTGTAGAATTTTCCTGCCCACTATATTTCCCTGACAGCCTGCGCAAGAACCATGCATGGCCGCTATTGTGTTGTGGTCTAAATCTAGATGGGGATTCCAACGGCGGGTAAATGAAAGCTGAAAACCCCAGCGAACAAGCTGTATTTATTTTCAAAATGGCACCTCCTTGATGTACTGCAGCTGTGTCAGTATTGGGATGTACCCCTGAAATTAGCAAAATACACAAAACAATTGAAACAGGCCACTTCAAATAATGTCATTGACCCCCTAATCATAGACATGTGCCACTGTAAGCGGTCCTGTGGTTGTGGTGAAGAGATTTGACCTTTAACCATAGCCGCGTGTGACCCCAACAGGCAGCCCGGTGCAGAACGAGGTGACTGGTCTGGTGGAGTACCGTATATCCGGTCCTCTTCAGTACATGGTGTGGTACCACGCCGTGGGCCTCATATGGATCAGCCAGTTCATCCTGGCCTGCCAGCAGATGACTATATCCGGAGCTGTGGTCACCTACTACTTCACCAGGTCAGGAGACCTATTGAAATGTATATGATGTAAAGCATTGGTTTTGAACATCTCGCAGTTCTTCTCAAATGATTGGGATGGGGGTGGAAAGGTAGTGCGGCCCAGGTGTGTTTCGGTGGGACTATTTCTAACTCAGTTTCCTGTATCTCGTGGTGAACGGCAGGAATAAATCCCAGCTGCCCCTGACTCCCATCATTTCGTCGATGGTGCGACTGGCCCGCTACCACCTGGGCACCGTGGCCAAGGGCTCCTTCATCATCACGCTGGTGGAGATCCCTCGCCTCGTCCTCACCTACATCCACAACCAGCTCAAGGGAAAAGTACGTCCTCTATCGCATTGCGCATATAAAGCTTATTCACGCGTGTTCACCGTGTTAGAAAGCAGCCGTTTCATACAGTGGTTGAAATCCGGATCGCCTACAAACTTGATGTCACTAACTCGATCTCAAAGAAACTTCCGGTTGTCCTCTACTTTATAAACATTGCAATCTGGAATACACATTACAACCACCTCAAAAGATAATTTCACTTAGCGTGAGAATTTAATGTGGGGAACAAGGTGGGAATGAATAGCTAAAGCCATACGACTTAGTCTTATAGTTTTCAGGATATAGATGCCTTTCAAAAACTGTTGGGTAATTTATTTTCAATGGAAATCTGTGCAAATTCCAATCACATCACTTCAACTCGACTTAATATACTGATATGTTATACATTGAATATATGAGACCTGGCCTCCACATCATGAAAGGAGACCCTCCTCGTAGGGCCCAAACGCTCCCATCGTCTGGGGCTTCTCAGGGAGAGCGGTTAAGTCAGGCTTTGTACTCATTTCTATCGCTTAGGATCACAGTCCACACCCGTGTTCTGGGCTCAGAATAATCTCCTTCCTGTCGAGGCAAGCTCTGGCTACACCTAAAGTCCACCCAGTCTTGTTCTTAACTTTCACCTCATAGTAAAATCTACCTGAGTAAAAGCAGTCTTTTCCAAGGACACTGGGGAATTTGCTGAACCTTTTCGGATTGTCTGGAAGATTCTTTGTGTGTGTCCATGTTTGACTGGTGTTCCATCTTCAGACAGTATGAGTATCAGGGTCCAGTGTCACATCGACTGCATACTGCTCTTTTAGTTTGACTTCAGGCAACTTCTCCATCTCTTTATTCAGTGAATCCCTCAGCTCAGTGAGCTCCCTCAGTGAGTAGCAGCTTTTCACAGACTCACTGTGAAGACAGAGCTCAGACCAGTCTTTAATGTCATGAGGGGTGTACACTAGAGATGGGATGCTCTGGAGAAATTGGAGGTGGTCCTCAGTGAGTGAGACCTGATCCAGTTCAGGTCTTCTCTGCAGTTTAGTTAATTCCTGTTTCAGCTTTTTAATGAGCCCTTATGCCTGCTGCTGTACTGCTTTCTGCCTTTCCTCGGTCACCGCAATGAAGAGCAGAAGACCTGCACACTTTCTGCAATCTTTCTTGCTGAGCTTTTCTGACATGTTGAGCTCATCCACCTTCTGCTGTCGCTCCTGGATTATCTGCTGCACTTCTTCCTCAGAAGAGTCTTCCTCAATCCACACTCTTCCTCTGTAGGGACAGTTTCATGAGTATTATGGTCTGTCTCCATGCAGAACTCACACACACACACCTACACAAACCCCTGTTCAGTCCTACAGAACAGTTCTGAGAGTCTATTGTGCTTCTTACAGATCCTGTCTTCCACGTTCTCCACAGGGTCGATTAGCTTGTGTGTCTGGAAGGCTGGGGCTCTCAGATGAGTCTCACAGTTAGAGGCCAGACATCAGACAAAACTTCAGAGCCTGGCGCTTCATCCCCGTGCAAACATCACAGGGCACAATTCCAGATTTGGCCAGGGACTCGTCTTTGCCTCGTTCTTTCATGCTTTTGAAATTCTCCACAACCTCTTGAAACATTGTGTTAACTCGAAGCTCAGGCCTTGTGTGAAATGTCTTCTTGCACATGGGGCATTGGCATGGGTCGTAGAAATCCCAGTACTGACTGAGGCAGGCAGTGCAAGTTGTGTCCACATGAGGTGGGGACCGGTTCAGTGAACACATCCAGACAGACGGAGCATAGGAACCGTTCTTCAGACAGGAGGCTGTAGGACAGCACCATATCTAGATACAGAAGGCACTGCAAATGACCTCCTGGAAAGTTTCAGCTTGATAATGTCACTTTGTGAATGTCAACATTATAGGATTATGTTACTATGGTGCTTTATACAACAAGCCATATGAATGAGTTAGTGCACCAGTTAAACAAATACGCGGTCGATTAAGAACCGGAGAACAGAAGATCGTACACTACTCACCGCCGTCTGATTATCGACCCATTTTCTGTATAGTCGTGTACAAGAACAGGTGAATCTGTTGTGGTCGAAGAGAGATTTCTGAAGAGTTGAGTTGGTGTAGAATGTGATGTGGACATGCTCCTCCCACACTGGCTGAGCTCTGGGACTAAATTAACATGGTGAATCAAGAAAGGAATTACGTTTATGTGTTTCTGGTCAAGTAAAAAACAGAACCCTGTAAGTGAAATAAGACCTATTGCATGCTCTTATCAGACAACATAACAGAAAAGGAAATACACCTTCAGATAATTAGATGTCTTTGCAGATTTGATGATTAATTATCCAGATTAGCCTGACAGCCTCAGAATGTTTTTAACTGTTTTGTGTTTGCAGGAAAACGCGTGTGCTCGCTGTATGCTAAAAGCCTGCATCTGCTGTTTGTGGTGCCTGCAGAAGTGTCTAACATACCTGAATCAGGTAAGTCTTCACACACTTCAGATGTCTAATAAGACTTAAGACTTATCAGTCATTTATTACAGAGAAAGGAAATATGTCATTGAATAAAATACTAAGGTGGCCGATAATACAGAGTACATTTCTAGCCACATTGCTAACCAACTAGCCAAAAATAGGGGGCTCTATGCTACTGTTTTCAAGTGCTTTAAGAGTCATTCCAGCATGGAGCGGTTATATCGCTGATGATCTTACTGTGACCTGTTTGTCTTCGTCACAGAACGCGTATACGGCCACAGCGATCAACAGCACCAGTTTCTGTACGTCGGCGCGCGACGCCTTCGCTATCCTGGTAGAGAATGCCCTCAGAGTGGCTGCCATCAACACTGTGGGGGACTTTGTCCTCTTCCTGGGAAAGGTAGGCGTTTTGCGCCATTTTAGGTCGGTCTTCAAACACTTTGCTCTCGCAAGAAACTGCAAACATCTGGGTTTTCAGGAAAGTATTCTCTCAAACCTAGTTTCCTGCACTCTTCCCCCGTCCCATCTGGCTCTTGCCCTCCCAGGTGCTTGTCGTCTCTTTCACGGCATTTGTCGGCGTGCTGTCTCTCAACTACCAGCGGGACTACACGGTGTGGGTGTTGCCCCTGCTGATCGTCTGCCTGTTCGCGTGGCTGGTGGCTCACTGCTTCCTGTCCGTCTTTGAGGTTGTGGTGGACGTGCTCTTCCTCTGCTTCGCCGTGGACACCAAGCACAACGACGGCAGCCCGGGCCGAGAGTTCTACATGGACAAGGCCCTCATGGTAAGGAAAGAGAGTGCTCTACATGGACGAGGCCCTCATGGTAAGGAAAAAGAGCTCTCTACATGGACAAGGCCCTCATGGTAAGGAAAGAGAGCGCTCTACATGGACGAGGCCCTCATGGTAAGGAAAGAGAGCGCTCTACATGGACAAGGCCCTCATGGTAAGGAAAGAGAGCTCTCTACATGGACGAGGCCCTCATGGTAAGGAAAGAGAGCGCTCTACATGGACAAGGCCCTTATAGTAAGGGAAGAGAACGCTCTACATGGACAAGGCCCTTATAGTAAGGGAAGAGAACGCTCTACATGGACAAGGCCCTTATAGTAAGGGAAGAGATGGGTAGAAAATGAATTCAAACTGATTTGGTGATTGTCATCATCAGCGAAGGGTTTGTGTGGGGGGGAGGATCAATAGTTGCTGCCTGTATACTAGCTAGAAGGGATAGGTGCATTTTTAATGTTAACGATGCCTGCGCCCTCATCTCAAGACATCACTCTCTTCTCTCTTTAGGAGTTTGTAGAGGGCAGCAGGAAAATGGCAGGTCAGAAACGGCCTGAGGGCGTTGGAGACGAGCGGGAGATGAAGCCCATGGTGAGCTAACACCTTTCAAACACAGTTTACATTCATTTTCCTCCCTTTGGACTGTAGTCATATACCTCAATTGATGACCGATAAAGACAGTTGTAAGATTCAACACTACATTTGTTGTAGACCCGCGGAGGAGGGACCTTGGCATGACCACATTAAGCCAGAGGATGGATGCCAAAAGGGATTTCAGATGCTTCTATTGAATTCATGTGAAAAGGTTTACCAGGATGCCACTCCAGTCCCAGGGACTACAATAATTTTGATAACCTGTTTTATTAATGTAATGCAAACTTTATGAGTTGTTTTTTCTTAAGCACAATGTTTTTTGTAAGGATTTTACCGTATGTACCAAAATAACATCTGTCAATAATATTGGTAGTATAGTTTGGTGCTAATTTAGAGGATATGGAGAGCCTCTTGGTGGGTGAAATGAGGGATTGTTTAAATGTGTCATTGTATCTACAAATACTGATTTGCATTTTGTTTCATTGATATTTTTAAAATATTTTTTTTGTTCTACATTCCTGCAAGGTGTTCTCATCTGTTAACAGGTTATGTTACTACTGTGGATTCAACGAGAGCCATTAACTCTAATACTGTTTTTATACAAGCTTTATTTATAAAATCCATGTCCTACAACTCATGGTTTTTTAGCCCATGCATTATCATAACTGACAATTCTTAAATTCAACGGCACAATTGATTTCACTGCTCTATTAAGTTTGTTATACTGCGTCAATAGATAAAAGGAATGCCTACGACTACTGTATTACATGTCATTTTTGATAACAACTAGCTAAACAAACAAAATCCTCTTTTGTATGTGAGAGCTGTGGGGCATGTAGGATCTGAGTATTACTCTCTCCCTTGACAACCGAGTACGCGAGTTATTATTACTACCAATATACGACATGGCTGATTTCTAACAGGCATGAGTGTCAGTTCTACATGGGACAATCTGCCACATGAGTACCTAATAAAATGCAATGTAAATATTCAAGAATAAAACTATATATTTAGTGAAATGCAACGCTTGTTATTGTGTTGTGTTAAAAAGGATGTAACCCTGGCAGACAAGTGTTCTCCCTCTTGTTTATCTGCACTCCCTTGGTTCTTGCCTGGTGCAGTAGAAAAGTAAGTCTCAAACGCTTGAAAGAAAATAATTACTGATTATATCATCAATGTTGCATCCAGCCCAATAGCACCATGGATATCATGTTGACATTTTTAGCCACCATTTATTGTAAGTTAAACAGGCGGAACAACAGTCAGCGACCAAACACCAATCAAACCTTTGCAAACAATGCTTTCAGAGGCAGTTAAATTGCAGCTGGGTCGCCATAATCGAGATCTTATATGGGAAGCTTTAATTTTAGTACAGCTAAAAATTAGAAGCAATTGAAGAATGATTTATAGCCCTTGCTCTTCAAGGTGTTAGTGTCAAATACATTACTGTAGTACCAAGTCACCAGCTGACATTTTTAAATGATTAAATGTCATTTAACTGCGCAAGAAAACGTAAAGTATAAATCTGTGAATTGACCAAATATAGTCTGAGAAAGACTAAAAAAACTATGTAAGTCATTCTCCAGTTATCTTGAGATGCTCTCTCTACTTACCTGTCTGCATGTAAAACAGTGCAAGAACTATTTAAGAATACTGTTGTATGAAAGAATAAAATTAAAAGCAAAGCTGTGACTAGCTGTCTAGACAATTTCTGGAGTTTGTGTGCAACTTCCAGTAGGTTTAACAACATTAGTTATGCTCTTCTCCAGACAGAGCTGCTCTGTGCTCTGAAAATAATTTAACCCTTCGTATGGGTGGTCTCTAATCTTATTCGTTGCTATATCATTTCAATTTCAAGAAGTTTGAACAGTTTAAACAGAAAAGCATAAACACCAGAATTTTAATTCCACCTTGATGTCTGTCTAACGATTTGAAAATAAATTAATAATAAAAAATTAATTGCATATTGTGACTTGAATGAAACAGTGTTTCAGTTTCATCAAGCAGTTTCAATTCAAGACAGACAGTGGGTGGCGACAGCCATGTAAATATGGTTGTAGGAAGATTCCTGTATCCACACTGTTTTACTGTTGCTAGCAGAAATGTCATATACTGGCTTGTGTTAAATGCCAGTGCACCCGAATCCTCTTTCAAGCATATTTATTGCTTAATTAATAATACATGTTTTCATGGATTATTTCCTCCAGTGCTCCACAGTATGCTCTTATTCACATCCACAACCAGCTCAAAGGTACGCACATCACCACATTAACTATGTCCATAACCAGCTCAAGGGAGAAGTACACACTTGTTCACATTCACTATGCACACAACCAGCTCATTGGAAAAGTAACCCCATTTTCTTTACCAGGACATATAGGTACTGTAAATGCGGGTAAAATAGGAACAGGCTTATACAACACATACTCACATGAAAAAGTACTGCACACCCCCTGGTGTTCATTTTCTTTTTACACACAGTGATTTCTAAATTCCAACCACGTTTATGAATAAAGGGGACCTAATTGATCAAATCACATACAAGAAAAATGTCACAAAATTTCGCAATTAAAATAAACAGAAAAGCATTTTACTGAGGCAGAAAAAGTAAGTACCCTACCTTTACCATCACATAAAAAGGGCTGAGATTAGAAGCATGTGCATATTATTAGACGATCATAAACAAGAAGGATTATTAACTTGGTGTGGTAAACCATGACAAGATCAAAATACTGATCCTGAGGTCTTCGGCAAAAAGACGCCCATTAGTCACAGGGATTACAAAGCCATTTCCAAGCAATGAAATTCAACTACATCACTCACTGTTTGCCATTTGCAAATAGATTTCCAAAGAAAAGACCATTGCATATCTACACAGCACAGGACGTTCCATCAAGCCCGAGAGCTGAGGGATAGATGCCACCGGACGTTCTAAGAACCCCAGGGTAGCTACAGGCCACCGTTGTCTCAGATGATGTCAAAGTGCACGGGAAAAAAAATGAATGGGAAAGAATTCCTCCCCGTCGATATATGAAACTGAGAGGCAGTTAATAGAAACGTCTGCATTAAGTTATTTCTGCCAAAGGGGGCAACATTAGCCACGGAAGCCAGGGGTATTGACGGAAATAGATATGGACTAGAGGAACTGAAGCTGATGCAGAATGACTGACAAAGGCATGTCCACTCTGATCTGGTATACAAGGACCAAAGCCAAACTCCATTGTTCCGTTCAAGTATGGGTCTAATTGTCCTTCTTTTGATCCAGGTTTGAATGTCCACTGGCCCATTCAGGTCCGGTTCAAGAAGTTTCGTCCAATTAAAACAGCTAATTTGGATTTTACTTTAGTGTTGATGACATCCACTCAGAGGTTTCTCTAACAGAAGTTGTTGCGAAACTATTGTAATGCCTGAATTAGCAGTATCAATACATTTACTGCACAATCAAAGAGCTTTCTGGCACTAATCTGTATTTCGGTTCAAAATGGAATAAGTGCTGTGCTTAATAATTTAATAATTACACAGATGAGTAATTCCAAAACGCGGCATCTCTACAGTTTGCAGGTGTCCCTCATTGTCCAAGTTGGCCTACTCTAACCTGGCAACAGAAGAAACCTGAGTTGTTGCTACCTGAGATAAGCCACTCAGCCCACGAATTGTCTATGCCACATTCTGCAAGTACCTACCTCGTAACAGAAAACAAACAACAGCAACAGCCAGCGTTGCCTGGCGTTTCCTCCTTGCTCTTGTTTTAATCATTGCGTTTTGTCTCACCAGAGGAAGAGAATATGCCGCCTCATGTCATGCTGTCTTACCAGTGGGATCACCAGGCCCTGGTGAAACGGATATATGACCGTCTCAAAGAAGACGGCTTGCCAGTGTGGATGGATATCGAAGGCGGTGTGAAGTCGGGGAACATAAACGATGCGTAAGTTCGGATCTTTGCATTTTTCAATAGCAGGTAGGGGACCTGGTCCAAGTGTCATGTAATCTTGCCTAGAAGCCACAGTGTGTCCAGAGAGAACCTATTCCGACAAATTCACCCAAAAACTTGACCTGCCTCATGTGTCTCCATGAAATGCCTCCCCACGGACTGACTTACCCGCGGGACCATCGGCAGGATGGCAGTGGGCATGGAAGAGGCTGCGGTCGTCTGTCCCTTCATGACGCCGGCCTATCAAGCCTCACGCAGCTGTAAGAAAGAGCTCAACTACGCGGACACCAGGGAGGTCATCGTGGTGCCGGTGATGTTGACCAAGAACTGGGAGGCCAGTGAGTGGCTGGGACTGATCACCGCTGGATTACTCTGGGTGGATTTCAGGTGAGTTGCCAGGGAGATGGTGCTTGAGACCTTTCTGTGCTGTAAAGCCAGTCGGTACTCTACGGTGGTCGAAGTGGCACTGCTGCAGAAACAGACCTGGCATAAGCTGTTTTTCTGGGTCCATTACTCCAAGTCTGAAATAAAGCTTTTTTTGGACAGTCTTATTTCCGGTTATGAAAACACTGCAGATCTAGTAACATCAGTAAACACAATTAGTCAAAATGAGACTACCGCATTTAACGTGCGCACAGCCAGTCATGTCTCATGCTGGAGTTCAAGCCAAACGTACCTCCGTCATTCCTCCAGAAATTCAGAGGAGAGCGAGGACCACTTTGAGAGGTGTATCCAGTCTCTTGAGGCAGAGAACATGTTCAATGCTGGCCATCTCCTGACCCTGGAGGAGCCTTTGTGTGATGAAGATTATGACCAGGAAGAGGGGCCACCATCCAGGAAACCTAGCCTGAAAAAGATGCCTGGGGGGGGTTCCGCCATGCACTGTCTGGTCTATACCTCCGGGAGTCAGGTACAGTTAGTGCAAAAGGCACACATTTTTATTTGTGACTTTTGAGGGTGGAATCGATTGCCCAAATAAACAAATTGATGAAGCAACAGTTGGCCTACCTTCACTTTGTCAAACAGGTGACCAAAAGTTCCATTTGCTCAGTGAAACAAGGAATAGCGTTGAGCTCCAGGAACAACCAGGAGACAACGGATATTGGGAGGAAATCAAGGGAAACGACTTCAAACACTATCGAAATGTCGTCACCAACGGCTACTTGGGTAAGTTACATTCTGGCTCATCCTCTTATTAATCAGTGAAACTCACATTTTTCATGACCATTCTGTTAATCAAAGGGATTTATTTGATGAAAAGGCAAATTACATTTCCAATGTATGTACAGTTAACAATTCTGTTGGAGCAACACAAATACATATGGAAACTATCCATTTCCATTGACAGGATTTGACCCGTGTGGGGACTTGGTCTACACCAATGCATGCCCACACGGTGCTGAGGAGTGGCTTCTCGTGGTGGACGGGAGTGATCACAGTCACGAGAGAGCGGTCGTCATGAAAAACAAACATTCTGGAAAGTTCTTGGCTGTCCAAAATGGCTGCTTTGTTGGACTTACATCGTACACTGAAGATTGCAAATGGTACTTAGAGTAAGGTAGAATAAGGAGAAGATATAACAACACATCTAGCGAAAATAAATGCAGACAATTAATGGTCATTTCAAATGTTTTTGTGTGAATCTTCTTATAAAAAACATTAGCATCTCCACTGAGAGGAGAACTGACAACAAATGAATGTACACACATATTTCGGGCAGTAAAACTAGAATCTTTTCCTCTTGAGGATCTCCGGTTTCCAGTTGATCGGGTGACTTTCCTCAGTCTGTAAGAGAAAAATTAAATATCAGTTTTCACAAGTGACATTTCCGTCCTATTCTCATATTAACCAATTGAATAAAAAATCCACTACCAAATTGTTGAAACAAAAACACTTTAATCAGTGTCATCCAAACAACTGAAACCCACATAGACAAAGTGTCAAGTATGAAAGTCTCTCTTACTGCTGTGTCGTCCTCTTTGTACACCTTGATGGTCTTGTCGGCCTCTGCCGTTATCAGTCTGCTCTCAGAGTTGTCAAACACGCAGGCAAAGATACCGGATTCACTGTCCAGCGACCCGGGCTGTACAGCGGCATGGATCCGCTGGAAGTTGTAGCCCGTCCGCCAGTCCCACAGGTGAATGGTCCCATTGTCCGCTACCGGAGACAAACATTAAACCCTGAGAATGAGCTGTCCCTACATCTAAATTATAGCAGAGACAAACATTAAGCCCTGAGAATGAGCTGTCCCTACATCTAAATTATAGCAGAGACAAACATTAAGCTCCCAGGCTAAGCTGTACATCTAAATAATGCATGCTGGTAGGTGGCAGTGTGGAAATCCTAAATCCCAGTTGTCTCTGGGATTTGCAATTAGCTTAACTCTTCATTAGCTCTGCTGACGTTGACCATTGCCTTGACACTCTGTTTGCTACCCATTACTAAGTAGAGCACCTTCAAAATAATATAATGCACTACGATGACTAGAAGGATGCATTTGGTTAGCGCCTGCACATAGTTTAGATAAAGCTAAATAAGTTTCTCCAACCTCCAGACACCAGCACGCCGTCCGAGTTGACCGCCATGGCATTGATGATAGCGTTGTGACCTGAGAGGTTCTGAATGAAGTTGCCGTCAGGGAATGTCCACTGCTTAATGTTGTCGGCTGACCCGGAAGCGAAGGTATACCTGGAATGTACAGCCAACCAATGGTTCAGGGTGTCACAGCATTAACACATCAATAAAATCAAATGCTTCACTAGGCTATAAAAGCTGTCCAACTCTGGGATTGGATAAAACATCTCGGTTAGCCAATCTGGAGGATTTGACCTACTGTCTGGGATGTAGGGCCAGGGCTCTGACCGACTTCTTGTGGTTGGTGAGTGTGGCTCTGGTCTTCCCGGCTATCAGATCCCACAGCCTGATGGTCGAGTCGTGGCTCCCTGCAACAGAAATAGCCAGGGTGGTGTTCATAGTCACGTAGCAATCAAACAACACTAGACACTTTCGACCGGTGTCTCGGTTTTCTCTGCCGACAGAAGGTGGTCAGGGATTTATAAAACCCTTCATTCAGGTTTCTTTCAGGGCTAGCTCAGAAAAGAACACATCAACGATGATGTCAACAGATCATATGGGCATTGATGGTAATGGTGAAGTCCAAAGAACAGGTGAAGGCAAAGGAGTAAAAATGGAGGTGTACCTGTGATGATCTGGGGCTCGGCGGCCTGGCATCGGACTGTCGCCACCGTATTGGTGTGCCCGGACAACGTGTGCACGTTGGCTTTGCTCCGGATATCCCACACCTAAAGACACGGGTAAAACGCTAAACTCACGAAACTCCGAACAGGACCCGCTCCGCGAGCGGAACGTGTTCAGAGTATCAGAAGACGCGGCGGGGTCGTTGGCATGCCTACCCTGGCCGTGGCGTCCCGGCTGCACGTGACCAGCACGTCGATGGTGGGGTGGAGGTCCAGGTCGTACACGGCGCTGAGGTGGCCGTGGTAGTGCCTGATCACCTGGGAACACAGCGCCCGGCAACGGGAACACTCAGTTACGGCATCCGTCACTGTCGCCGTGGTTACAATCTCACTTCATCTGACTTAATGTCAATAACTTGCTACTTCATGATGTGACTGTATTTCCAAGCCACTGTTGAAAGGTTAGTTTCAAACGGTCTGATGAAAAAGATGGGACCTATAAATTGGGTTATGAGAGCAGTTACCTTGTTGTACTCCAGATCCCAGCACTTGACTTGCTTGTCCTCGCCGCAGGAGAACAGGTAGGGGCTCCGCGTGCTCACAGCCACGCCGCGCACCGTGCTGATGTGTCCGGTCAGGGAGAGCTTCAGCTTCCCGCTGGCCAGGTCCCAGATCTGTGGAGTGAACCGAGAAACAACGGCCTTCTGGCATCACAAACCTCCTAGCTGATCCTAGATCTGAGATGCGTGAACGGAAGAACTGGCCGACAGACGTTGAACGGATCAAATAGGCTTATTAACCCCTGAATATATGAACGGACGTTACGATTAGAATACAATGATTCAATTTTGGCAGACAAATGGAGGACAATTTTTTTTTTCTAAACCAATGTGGAAATGTAACCTTATGTACCAACAACCATTCAAAGCCTGATATAAACAAGACGTTTAAAAATACAACTTCTTGTGAATTTGTCAACTAGGCAGTACTAAGAACCAAACCCCTGGATAAGACATTAAGAGAAGCCTGCTAGCTTTTCTACAAAACTCTGTTCAAGAGGCCAATACTCTAAGAAACACTTCTTGTAATCCACGGTTGATACTTGTTGCTACTAGTCTTGCCTGTGGCTGAGATGGCTTAGGCCTGGCAATGTCTGCCTCCCATAAGATAAATGATACATTTTAAATATTAGTTCTGCAAGAAATCCCGGCACTTGCCTTAATTGTTCTGTCGCCGGCACCAGTGACAAACCATTGGTTGCCGGGCTCTACAGCAATGGACCTCACCCAGCCCAGATGACCACTGATGACCTGGAAAGGATGAAAAGGACCGGTATCAGCAATCACACACCACGGTCTTAGAAACTAGCATGCCCCAGAAAGAATAGCTGGCGCTTCTGTAACGCTCAAAGTCAATCTCAATACAGTCTAAGGTCCCAGAAACAATTACTCAAATATAATTTTTCAAAGGTCAAAATTCTAGAGAGTTCTTTAAAAGAAATGTGGTGCTTTGCCTAGTCGTGCCAAGTGTTTTGACACAAGAGCACGGTGGAGGGAACGTACGCACTGAGCAGCGTTTGACGTGACAATGTGCTCACCCGAAAAAGCTTCCATGGCGCGTGCCACTGTGGCTTGGGCATAGTCGGGGCTTTCCTGACCACGAGGGAAGAGTTTTTGGTGCCGCCTCCTTCCAAAAGCGACTAGAAAGAGCCAAACAAAAGTAGCGTTATTATTCCTCGTCGATGAGGAGGTGCAATGCCTGTGATTGGAGGATAGGATTGGCGGGTCTCCCACCATGGCGTGCGAATGAGAAGCGTGCGACCTCTCGGCTCCCCCCGCGGCCCTGTGGATGTCCACGACGCCGGCCGCCGTGCGACTAGCGTCCAGCCTGCAAACACACAGAAAAGCCGTTTGTACACTCACGCGACAGGGTGACAAAACTGGGATATCGCGCCACCTTAAGCCCAGTGTCATTTCGCTGCTATTCTTAAATCTGGCGCATAGAGCAGGACGCACTATTACAGAATAATTGGATACACGGAAGGTTCTCATGTGAGATATCAAGTACCTGGCTTGTGACGGAGGCAGGGCCAGAGCCAAGGCGTGTACACCGCCCTCACTGGGGTTCCTGTGCATCTGAGTGTCGGCTGTGAGTGTCACCCCTGGGGACACACGGAGCATGATCACATCGACGGTTTCCACGGCGCCCCTTCAACACCAGCGTTGGCACAAAGCGCTCATACAGACGTCGGTCGGCGTATTCATACGAGTCAGTTACACGCTAGTGGAAATCGCTTCAGTCAAACTGACAGGTCGAAGGCCTTTGACAGTCTGGGCCTTTGTTTTTCCATTTGTCATAGACCGTTAGTAGCAGCACATGCTATCCGATTATTTCAGAATGGCTCCCTAAACAAGTCTGAAAATCCTTAAAGGGAGTCATGAAACCTGAAGACAAGTTACATTAAGCTGACACATGATACTGTTATTAACCTTAAACCCAAGTACATGGGCAGAAAGGTCTGCGGTTTAACGAGGAAAACTAAAGCGACCGCTAATTATTTGACTACTGGCTATTTGTGGGTGTGGCATGAACACAACCCCAACCCCCAGCAAGGATGACTGCTGTGTTCTTAAAGGCCGCAATTTCATTCAGTTCAGTTCACTGAAAATCCAGCATCTGAACTGTTCGCCAAAACTCCCCATGAGTGCAACTGTAGTATCACCACACGCGCTACTGGGGTTAGACCAGAGAGGGTTCTCCCAGGCCTGGAGATTAGGGGGTGACGGGTTTAATGCCAGCCCATCATTAACAATTTGCCTAATTCAATTTGCCATTGTACTTGCATTTTAACAGTTACAGTAACACACACGTTTACCTTGGTGCTGCTATCTCTGCGGCACAGGTGCTCACGCTACCCAATACATTGCTTCTTCATGTCCCATCATCTATGCCATTTAGAAATTGCCATTTGTAAGCCAACAATTGTTATCCCACTTCAAACATACACTATACCTAATACTTGTACATTTTCAGCCCTCAATTTGCACTTCCGGTCAGATGCTTACTGCATTATGTTGTACTGTACTTGTACTTTTCAATGACAATTCAGTTGAATCTAATCAATTACCAGGTCCGGAGGGGTAGGCGTGGGTTCCAGTGATCAAGTACTCTGGATCGTCTGCAGGGAAGACAGCAGTTGTAATAAGAAGCAATTGCTGGCGGCTGATTTAATACATTGAATGATTTGTGTGATGTGAACTCACCAGGTTGGGCGAAGTTCTTATTGCCGTGCAGGTCGGACCCGGGGTTCCTGTCCTTGCCCTCCTTCAGAACGGGCATGTGTAGAATAGCACCGTAGTCAGCCCTCAGCTTCGCAGCCATCTTTACTTTGTGACTATGATGGGATATATGGACAGAAGTTATAGTTTTAAAAAACTGCGCATCCAGCACCAAACAGGAGGGTGTAAATAAACATTTCGTTAATGGCAAAAGTCCCAGATTGTATCGTTAATTCAGTGGAACATTAAATCAGCGAGCAAAACTGATAGAGAACCGGGTAGATGGAAAACCAAGGACAGTATATTGGTATTGAAAACGTTAGTACTGTACCTTGTGTCATCTAAGGCGACCGGCTTGGCGTGATCAGCAACAAACATATCGTGAGTCCTCTTGAGGGACCTGAAGACCAGCGTGTGCACGGAATGCTTTTGGACATCCTGCAAGATAAGGAAAAAGAACCAAGGTCCAATGACAATATGTTCATGGCTACTAGCTATACATTTCAGATGTACGTATACTTTTATTCTAACTAAGCTGCAATACACAAATTGACTCATTTTAAGCGAAGTACAATGCAGGCATAATTTGTCAAGAAGCAACATTTGTAACACAGTTAAAACACAGCACACTTAAATTACGTAGATTAGCATAGTACGACGTTATCAAAAAGTTGCAATGTTTTTGTTACCATACTTGCTAGATAACTAGCGGCATGTGTGAGCTCATATTTAGTGAAGCTAGTTATTCCTTCAGCTTTATTGACACAGAAATACACCAAATGGCACAAACCTCAGTCATGTTTGATGCGATTTATCCAGATAGTGTGATTATTTTTTGTGTGTAAATTGTCGCGAAACAGACAGAATTCGCTAATTTTTGCAGGCTAAACAAACGCAGAAGACGATCAACGTTCAAATGCACCGGATATAAACAATTGAGTTCATGTGTTTCTTTCCGGAGCATATTTTAACCCCTGAAGCTAACGATTAGCGCCATCTCATGGCCAAATCTTTACAATTACGATCGATTTACTAACAGTTCGATTTTGCATTGCTGTACACCTACGTAGCGTTTCGCCCAATAATATATTAGTAATAAATAATTTAGAAACCTATAAAGACCTATCCTGGATATCTTTAGTTCACTGTGGGTAACACTACTGACGAAACAGCCACTTCCAAGATGCCTAATCACAGAAAGCCTGTTTATTTTGTGTTCACATGGCTCTCACACAGTTCAAAGTGTCTATTTGGATTTCCTCCTTAACTTTATGTTCAAATATGGGGCAACAGTGCATTGTGCTACCTCTGGAAAATAGAGCACTTGGAACATGTTCATAAAGCAAAGAACATTGATTAATATTTGTCTAATCCTCTGTCTTTGAAATTGCCCCCATTCAATACCCACAAATCGGAATGTTTTTTGTTTATTGCAGTCACTATCACAACAGAAGAACAGACAGAAACATGTCAACTGTACCAAGTATATACAATATTTCATCGTAATAATTAATTGAAATATAAACAGTATATATGATTTTATTCAGTAGTCAGCTGTTAATGTAGACCCCAAAACACATGAATGTCAGCAGTTTATTTCAAGACAAGCCACTATCAGAACAGATAAAAAATCCCACAAAATCAGTGTTTTTCGGGGTCACTACATCTTCAGTAATATGACTGAGATATGTCAACCAGCTCAGATATTTTCAATCAGTTCAATGTCCAGTTTAGCAAGAAATTTGATTCCAACTGAGTCACCATCATGGTATGCAGCCTATGTGGAAAATCACTGCAAATCAACCATCATGAGTGAAGAATGATAAAAGATTTCCTGCCTTCTATATATTTTAATACACTAAAAACAATGGTTGATGTGTGCTGATATTGTTTACCAATGCTCCAAAGAGAGTAGTCTGAAGGGCTTGTAAGTATATTATGTAATATTGACATAAAATGTGTTCACACAGAGGGAAATGAGCATTGCTACACACCCTCCACAGATAAACCCACCCACCCACATACTCAGCCAAACTCACACACACATTTCTTGTATCCACCCACTGGCACATGGGTGCCCATGACAATTATGTCAACGTTATGAGTAATAGCCAATGGGATTTTCTATTCGGTCAGTGTTCATTTGATAGTTAGGTCTTCCTAACTACTATCAAAGCACGGTGTTTTCGGTTGTAATTTCTGTAAAACTCTTCTAGTGCAGCCACCAACGTCTGAAGCTAATTGATTTGTCAGCCTGTGTGGTTTTATTGTATCTAACTCCCTGGATATCGAAATAATATAACATTTACGCCATTTAGCGACTAATGTATCTCATATTCATTTACACCAAAGAGATGGTCTTTTAAATGGTCTTTTAAATCCATGGTCTTTGAAATCCTATACAACTTTTTAACTGACCATGGCCTGATACCTAAAGACGTAGCACAGACGTTCACCTTAGATCCTGGCAGGGTCAGAGGAATCAGCACAAAAGACATATTACAATTAAAAACATAACATTTATTAATTGGTCAAACCAACCCCATCTGACAAAAGCCCAGGGACAGTATATAATGTTTTTCTAACAGAAGGTGCTAAAGAGATCCATCATTCAAGCTTCAGCCAACTCAATTCGATTAGACAACACTTTAAGGCCAAAAAACGAATTGTTCAAGCAAACAAAACAAAACTCTTGGCAGGCAAAAGGCCAGTTTCCCGGGATACACATTAGGGTTCAGTCCTGCAATTGTGTGTTGAACAAGTTCTCTATGTGCTTCTTCATCTAGAACTTGGCTTAATCTATGTCCGGACGACTGGGCCAGAGATTTCAACATGCTGGAAGTACAGGACGTTCTGTAGAAGGTGTGCTTTAGATGTCTCCCAGGCCTCCGAACTGTTTGACCCCACCGGTCTGCTGACCATCCCCTGCTGTGACCCTGTTGATGGGGATCATCTTCATGGTGGTCTCCTTCATGGAGTACCAACGGCTTTGCCACGTGGCCCAGATGATGCCGTTGTCGAAGCCGGATTCGCCGGCGTCCTTCGCCGTGTACTTTCCACCTTTCAAAGGACGGATGGATTGAAAAAGTGACTCAACACGTGTCGACTGTTGCAATGACTCGGTCTAATGTTGTTGCGCGTGTCATTAGTGTTAACTATTATCCTATACACATTAATGTCATGTGTGTGTTCGTGGTGTAACTAGAATTCCTGAATAGATAATGCTGGGCGTGTACGCTTTTCTGTGTCCTTACCCCGGTAGTACTTCCCGTTGAGGTGGGCGGCGTGGCATCGGTTCATCCACCAGCCAGAGCCGTCCTGCTTGGCGCAGTTGCCCTTGTACTTGTCGTTGTCCTTGTCGGCGGTACTGAACTGCATGCCGTTGTGGGAGGTGTAGAACTTGTCGCTCGGGTCATCGCCGAAGTCAAAGCCGTCGAATGCGTCACCCGCGTCACCGCCGAAGTAGTAGGCGTAGGTCAGGCGGTACATGTCGGCTTCAGGCCCCACCTTGAACATGGCGTAGTCGGCATACCTAATGAACGCGGGGGAAAAGTTCAGGGAGCCCGGATTATTGTCATCTTACTGACAGTCTGGAAAAGGAAAGCGTAAGGCTGTTGGTCAGGTGGCGGTGAGTTAGATTCGACATGATGCCAGTTCTTTGTCATGTTTCTCAATCCAATACATCCAGAACTAGAGTCCACAACAGTGGCAAATTAATAATATGGAGCACGGCTTTTCCTTCATCAAGGCATTCGATCCAGTACCACCAAGTAGAATTTGTCGTTAGTCTTGTGGAGGTCAGCTCTTTGAGCTGCCAAATGTAACCTTGCCCCAGAAAATTGATCACTCAAACTACTATTGACTCCTCAATGCAATTGTGCCCATTAGTTCAGGTGAAGACCCACAGTAGATTTGATAAAAGAAGGATCACAGGGAAACATGGTATTTATAGCATTTCTAATGCTTCAAACCTAGACACCTCATAACCAGACAGGTAAGCATCATATTATGCAGGTAAAGCTGTGTGCAACTAAATCAACATGACATAATTACAAGAGGTTAACATGACATCATTTTCCTTCCCTATCAAGAAATCTAATATCACTTACTTCTTGTTGCCATCCCAGTCGGTGAGCTCAATCCTCAGGACGTAGGGGATGGGCGACTGTGTGGAGAGCAAGTGCATTTTCTCGTTACCCAGCCAATACTCAGTGGTGTCGCTCGGGGACAGATAGCCAAAGCCCTCCTTGTACTGCACCCAGTCCTTGTTGAAGCTCACGCTGCCATCGCGCCTCTATAGAGACGCATGTGAAAAGGTTAGGACAATTACTTGGGTCCAATCAGGGTTCAGGTCAACAGTCAATCAAGTCAGTCTGCAACTGAAAATGTCAATTCAAAAGGTTCACATGGGGAAATAGTTGACAAACAATTGTCCCCAATCCTGGCTCCAGCCTCCAGTGGAGAAAACACGTACCCTCTGGAGGACGGTGAAGCCGCGTCCAAAGCTGTCAATCTCGCAGTAAACCAGGAACTGCTGTGTAGCCTTGGCTGGCTTCACATAGTACAGACCGCTGGTCTTGGCACCTTTATTAGCAACTTCCTGACAATCTGAAGACAACAGACCAGAATTGAGTTGTTAGTTGTGAAAAACAATGGGCCAAAACATTTAGAAGAACATCTACAATAACTGCTAACAATATACTATATGGTGTTCATAACCAAAATATAAATTATTACATTTTGATTTTATTGACTGTTCTGGACTCACATATGTAAATCAGTTGTTTAAAGAACTCCTGCACTATAACCATACTGACATTCAGGCGTTGGTTTGAAGTAACCTGTCATATAAAACCCCCACACATTTTGGTTACCAACAAAGTCTGCCCCCCAAAACAAAGATCTGTTGAAATGGAATTCGGCCTGGTCAAAATAGATTTAAGAAGACCTGGGAAGAAGCGGCTCATAAAGCTCGAAAAGGCTACGAAGGCCTTTCCAAATCCATGAGCCACCACCAGTTCACAGTCAGTCTGATTATGTACAAATGGAGAACAGTCAGTGCCACCGCTACTCTCCTTAGGAGTGGGCGTCCAGTAAAGATAACAGCAAGGACACATAATATAGTGGTCAGGAAGGTGACAAAAACACCAAAGTAACAACTAATGATCTGCAGGCTTTTTTTGCACTTTCTAACCTCTGTGTCTATATGAGTCCACAAGAATTAAGACAGTAACCAAGAATGAGATTCATGAAGGAATACCACCAAGGATCAAAAAACCCTGCTGTCCTTCTTAGCTTTGCCAAAAACCAAGTGGAACATCCAAAACATTTTTAAAGACAGACGAGATAAGAATTTCTTGGCAGAAGGGCACAATCAATATTTGGAGGAGAAAATACACTTCAAACTAACACCAAAACCTTATCCCAAACATGATTTTTTTGGTGAAATCAAACTATATTTACGGTATCAGACAATATTTTAGGAGCCATATATGCCAGTAAATAGTAAATGAATAAAAAAAATCTCACAACCATCAAGAATGTATGTGATGATCTGTTTATTTTAAGTCTCTGGAAAACAGCTAAACTGTGATACTAAAATCTCAGGTATACCTGTTTTTAGAGGATAGTGGTTATAAATTAAAACTACTTATATAAACCTTAAACAACGTCAACTATATACAGCTCAGGAAAAAATTCCGACCACTGCACTTTTTGTTTCCTTTGCAAAACAGTGGACAAGGAAAGTTTTCAATGAGGGACAGAATCGTTCAATTTGCAGTGGTCCCTTAATTTGAACTCTTCTGTTCCACACTCAAAACCTTCATTTTCAACTTTCTTGAATAGGAAAGAAAAAGGTGCAATGGTTTCTTAATTTTTTCCGGAGCTGTATATCCAACAGAAAAGACTAACGAAGTAACCAATGCTGAATTAAGTAGCTCAAAATAACTCTTTTGAGACAAATCAGTTTAGCCAATATTGATCAGTGCCATTGACTTACTTTTTACTAAACACACAAGAGACAAGGACAATTGACTCATATGTCAAGTGAATTGCCCTGGAGCAGGGTCAGCCGGCCTCTCTTATGAAATTGGTAACGTCCTGCACATTGTTGGTTTTACCTTTTCCTGTAATGGTTTTGATTTCCACCATATCCTTGCAGGGCTCTTTGCATTTCTGCTCCAGCTGAATAGACAGCTGTTTTAGGTCCAGCATCCTTTTCTCATTGGACTCCAGTACTGATTGGAGGTTACTGAAAAACGGGCAAGATGGATGGATTTCTTTTTTTTAACTATCAATCAATGTTTTTGAAGTACATGACATTTGACAGATAAATAAGTAGCAAAAATTATGTAGTTAATTAGTTGTAATGAAAAACAGTAAATGTAATGGTCACATTTCCACATGGAACTTAAAAAAAAGAAGGGCTTACTATATTTGGGACTCCTGTTCGACAATGCTCTTCTCGAAGCGAATAACTTCATTCAGCATGTCTGATGACTTTTTGTAGTAAATGTCTGCAGAACAATAAATAATTTGCTTCAGATACTGTAACCTAACATATAATCTGCCATATATCTGTGAACGTACACTGGTTGTGGAGCCAGAATGCCACAAAGAAGGGTCAATAAAAGTCAATAACCTGAACCAGACTTCTGCTGTTGTGCAGCTGAGTCCTTCATGTAGGTGACTTTCTCTGCGGCCCCAGTAGTTTTGTTGGCTATCCTGTCCAGGATCTCCTCCATATCATTCAGATCCTTGTCCATCAGCGGCTTGTATCTGTTCAGGTAGTCGGCTACGCCACAAGTGGTTGGGCAGTACTTGCCCTAAAACAGGCACAAAATGTAAATGCTTAAATTGTCAGACTGAGAGATTTATCTGTGATCCAAATGGATCCTCAGATCCTTTAACTGATGTGATCCTTATTGCGTTATTGTACTAGTATGTGTGATGTGTGAATACTGGAAACCTAAATGTGTGTTATATATATATGTGTGTGTGTATGTGTATATATACACACATATATATATATATATATAAACTGCATACATAAACAGTTTAATGCATACAGTTTTATACATATATTGTTTAAGACCTGATTCAAATAAGAGCAACAAATCTAAATAACAATGTTAAAAAGCAGAATAGAACTGGTAAAAAGGGGGATTTTAAACGGCACGATCATGCCATGAATGGTCCAACTTACGAATGCGTCAACTTGTGTGCAGACCTCAACATTGTCGCCCCTCGGTTGCTGTGGGGACAAAACGGCACACTCCATTATCCAGGATGAAACTGTTGTATGTTGTATTGACAAAGAACACTATTTGAAAATGCCTTCAAATGAATATTGCAATAACGGGGAAACTGTTACTATGAAACAATGGTTTTCCAAGCTACTAATTGCGTTGCAATGAAAGAGCTAATCTCACTCTCAGAAAAATTGCTAAACCAAACTACCCAGCATTAAAATGATTATATCCTAATCTTAAATGTCATACAGTACAAATTGCAAATTGCAAGAACAGATCACTTTGTGGAAACATTTTAATGTAATGTGCAAATGTAAAAGAAAATCTACATGTCTGAATGTATTTTAGCAGAAAATGTAGTGTGCATTTCCATTTGATACCTACTTCACATGGAGAAAACGTAATTAACTACTTAACACAAATCTAAATGTAATTAAGTTGAACTATCACCAAGCTACTGCCATGCGCCAGTAAGACACTGATTAACTTACCGCCCAGGTAAGGGAGAAGAGCAAAACAAACCCTGCGACTGTAGGCAGAAGAGAAAGAGCCATGTCGCTAGCCTTTGGGACACCAGTTGTGGTGTTGTCCAGTTGAAGAATGAAGAGCCTCTGTCCCCTGGTGGTATATTTATCTGATCAAGGTCCTCTTTTTAGTTACAGATAAGGGTTTCCGTGTGTAAACAGAATTTGTTCATCCCACACATGTCCTAGTCTAGATCACTCAGTTTTGGGACTTTGTGAGTCACTTGTCCCACATGATAATTTCCCAGATTTAAAATGACTGAAATTGACAGACAGATGTGGTCTGTTTCTAATCGTGTCAATTCCGGGCAGCAGACTGGTTTGAGGGGGGAAAGGGGTCAAAATGACCAACAAGGCATGCCAGATAATTAGCTAGCAAATTCCAATCAAAACAAAACGACTGAAATATAAAACATACAAGAAAAAAGCAGGTTATATATTATATAAAGTATTTCTAAACATCCTCTCTCTGACAGCTGTAATGACAAGTGAGTCCCCATTAAGGTCATTTTATAACCCAAATCATTCATCAAGTTGCACTCTTGAAGCTTTTTTCCTTCGTGGTGGAAAAGTCTTATTAATGATGATGAACAGTTAATGGTGATAACCGTTTGACAAGTTATTAATGTCCTCTCTCAAGCAAATGTTATTTAAATAATTTAATTGATCCTCATTTGAGTCAGACTACTACTTGAACCATCTCATCTTTTGTGTAGACATGATTCATTTATTTACCTGATTACTGGACTGTTTGTCTAAAAACCACCTCGTCACTGTTGCTAAAGATCAGCAGTTTAATGTGATGAATCATGTTCTGTTGTCGTTAGCATTTGCCTGTATCCACAGATCTGGCATCAGATTACTTAACTCTTAACCATGAAGAGAGCAAAGACCTGACTCTGGATCAGCGGTTAGAGGCAACTTGATCCATGCCCTCCCAGTATCAGTACTGGCACAGAACAACACGCTAATTATTAACAGCCACATTCGATGTCGTTTCTGACTGTTCCTCCCTTCAAATGAATACAGAGATGTGTCTTGAAGAGGGTTCAAGTCATATTCATTAGGTCTGACTCAAACTCCAGGGGTAGGTGTTTATTCATGCTGGATAAGCTAATTGATAATACACCAACTGAAACGGTTTCGTTCTACCATTATATGACTAATACTGACTGTCGAAACAGACTGTTACATTCTTGCTGAGACTTCTTTGTTTCGTGCTGACATTCAAAGCAAAGATTGGGTTTGATAAATCCTTTGGCATACCAGGTCACTCCAATATGTGATCAATACTAAGTAATGACCGTCTTCCAGTGGTTTAGAGGACAGCGATGTCCTAGGCTGCGTTTCTCAGGACAACCACTAGTGGGAGTTGAGCTACCACGGTGTGAGAAAACACAGGAGAAAAAGGCATTTCAATTCAGATGCATGGGGACTTGCTCCTTAATGTTGGGCCAGTTTAACCTTCTCCTGACGAATGATGTTAGGATTTAGTGAGGGAAGCAAATGTTGGATCCATCTGTACCGAAACTTCCCAGCAGAGCTACTTCTCAAGACGAAAGCACAAAACAATTAAATATGGTGATCTTTGATGAAATGGGGCTACTTCGCTTCCATAAGACCTTGGAGTCTTGTGAAGGTCCATGTTATTAGGATGGTGGTCCATAATCATAGACCAAAGTACCAAATGGATCTACGAAGATTTTTTACGGAGCAACGGTCAAATATCCTGTCCTGTGTTTTCTTCATTCTTCAAAAAGAATTATAGGGCATACTTGATTGGTGCAGAGGTTAAGTCACTGCCTCCGAGTTTGCTGCGTCGTTGCCGGCTCAGGGTTTGAATCTTGTTCGCGGATTAGCCCAGGGTTCCCGAAGAGGGCAGTGAGGTCGGCCATTCCTTTTCGAAAAGTAATGGCCTGCCCTTGTCGTGCTATACTGTCTCCTTGTGGTGGCTTGGGTGTCTGAGAGTTCAAACGATGTAGAAGGGCAGAAAGTGTGTTCCATTGTGGTTAATTCCCTTTAATCATTAAGAAAAATGTATTCCATAAGTTGAAAATGTATAATATAGCTCATTACCTGTGTTGTTTATTCTATGTAGCATTTTCTACACATCTTCATCAAGGGTTACAATACGTTTAAGCCAATCAGCCTACTTTAAACAACTGTTTTTCGCATGTGATGTGATGAATGCATTTATGCCCACAGGCCCCTCCCCAATAATGTTATTTATGACTTCTTGTATGAGAGGAATTTATTTTGAAGTTGTTGTTCATTGTCTTTTTTCGTTTAAATGTACAAGTGGAAAAGGATTTTGTGGAAAGTGGGCAATTTGAAAGTTGGAATATGTTGTTTGTGTTATTTCATAACAGGGACAAGAGTAATTCAATGGCATTTGGCAAACAATATTTTTTGACAGCGAGACATTGAAATGGAATATTGTAATGATATGCATCTCCACGGATGGTGCTGCCTTTAACTGCCTTCTGTCTCGAAAGCACACAAAAGCCTTTTTTATGAACCAGAAAAACAAAGTTGAATTAACATTCTGAGACTGTACCTTGTTGTACCTCACAAAAAGGCCAGACCTGCTTACGCACACTGCACTCAAATGTCCTCTCTTGAAACCTCACAAGGACAAAGCAGCACGTTCAACGCTGCCCGTTCAAGTGCTTTTTTATGACGTCCGATAACTGTAGCTCTCATGACATCCGGCAACAAAGACAAAATATGAGAGATTCACAATTGCTTTACAAAAGGAGAGATTCAGTATTTCTGTTCCGAAATGTACGCGCGCAACTCTCCTGTGAAAAATGATAATGACTCCACTGCCTGTCCTCCAAGAAAATATTTCTGACGTTATAGGCTCCTGAAAAAACAAGGATGGGGTGTGACACATTCCACTGTCCAAAATCAATGAGCCGTCAATAATCAATTACATGAACTGCCATTGCAAAACAACCATTCAAATATTATGATGTATGGAACAGGGGTCCCCCTAGATAAGTTGTTAGCCCCGATGCTATATGACACTATGGCTACAGATATTATATGTTAAGTGGAGTGCTAGAGCCACACAGTATTAGGCCACAAACCTATGCACAAAAACAAGGCTTCCAATGTCTTGCTAATTGGCTGTGTTATTTCGGCTGTAATCACATATCAGTGTCCTCACAGGGCCTAAGTATTTTCTTCCTTCAAAGACAAGCTATTTCCTGTTTTTTAGAAGTCTGCTGCTGTATACAAACCCTCAATATTTCTAGGCTGTTGCAATTTGCCTCCATGTGACACGATCGTGTCATTAGGTTGTGTTTCTGAAGATAATCTGCCAGACTATGCAAAGTAATACTTGGTATGGATGACTGCCTTGCTACGGGACAGAACCGCAGGGTTTCTCTACCTTGCTGACCCAGGGATTAGAACCAGGAACCTCACGTTTACTGGCCCAGTGCTACCCACAACCCTAGTGTACAAATACATGAACAATTCAGTATAATGTAGCCAGGAGTCAAGTTCCTCAATGATCTCACACATTTGTATTTGATCATAAATAAAAGGTCTGGACACATTTGATTGAATGGAGTATTGTGTCCTAATAACTCAGGCATTGAGTTGTATTGAGTTGTCAGGCATTAGCTTTAGCCTTAGTCCGATTAGAATGGGAGGTCAAACTCAGCAGAACGCGTGGCCCCCCGCTAATCTTTTTTTCCAAGGGATTTCAAGGGTTTTGTGGGTTGAGAAATCGAAAGGAGTGTGATCACTAAGTGGACCGTATGAATATATTTATCTGAGAAAAAAAGGTCCTGTACCATATTAAAATGCTTGGAGCAATTCCATGCGACAGTTTGGTTTGGTTGCCCATGTCCACCATGTAACTCAAGGGAGGACATTTCTTATGGCCTGTGTCTTTTTGTACTTAATTTCAGAGCGCGAGATCAACTTTTACGTACAAGGAGCAATATGTCCTCAGAGAACATACTTAAAACGCTGTTTCTCTGAGGGATTGACCTACGAGACCATTTGCTCAAAACAGCCCTTCAGGGGTTCATAATATGGCCACGGTAAGTTTTCAAATTTCAAATCAATCAATCACATTTATTTTATAAAGCCCTTTTTACATCAGTTGTCACAAATGCTTTTACAAAACACCCGGCCTTCAACCCCAAGGAGCAAACAACAGTAGTGTTGCGAGGCCAGTCTGTGGGTTGGTAAGCTACGCTGTGAATCTTTAATCAGAACTTCCATCCGTCAAAACGTGCTTTCTCTCGCTAGAAAAAAACACTTAAAGTTCTTTCTCAGCAGCTTGCCTAAACATTGGTAGAACTTTCCAGTATCTTTATCAGGACTGGTAATATCCCAAGTCTGCAAAGCATCTTAAAAAATAGGGCTACTGTATAGTTTTGGACTGAGAGGTATCGCCATATACTCTAATATTAACATTACAGATCAATCTGCAGACTACCAAAAACATTAAAACGTTCTCTAACCCAGAACCTACTAACTAAAACCCTTTCCATAAACCTAATCCTTACACTTATTTTAAACCTAACAAAATTCTTAACCATCTACACATACAGTATGAATGCATGTAAAGCATCCACAGTAACTATTCAAAAACAGTGTAACCATAACCAAATTAACAGCTGGGGTTATACAGTCCCCTCCAAAAGAATTGGAACAGTAAGGCAAATTCCTTTGTTTTTGTAATTTTTTGCTTATATTTCCTGGTATTCACATCTATTTGTGTTAAACAACTCAGGACATACTACCCTTTGTTTGAACCCACCCATTTTTCAAGTGAGCAAAACTATTGGAACATGTGACTGACATATGTTTCTTGTTGCCCAGGTGTTGCCTTTTTGGCTGATTGTTCAAATATTAAATAGCTCTGCATGACCAGTCTAAGATTCCATCCTTGGTTTAAACCTATAAAGACTGCATTTCTTGTTAAAGAAGATAAACCAACATGAAGACCAGAGAGCTGTCTATGCGAGAAAAGCAAATCATAGAAAGATAGAATCTACTGGTGTACTGAGCAACAGGCATCAAACAGGTCGGCCAAGGAAAACAACAGTAGTTGATGACAGAAATATTGTGAGAAATGTGAAGAAACCTCCCAAAACATCAGTAAGTGACAACACCAACGACCTCCACAGTGCAGGGGTGAAGGAATCACAATCCACTGTTTGAAGAAGACTCAGAGAGCAGAAATATAGAAGCCACAACACAAGATGCAAACCACTCATCAGCAGTAATAATCGGAAGACCAGATTGAATTTTGCAAAGAAGTACAGAGATGAGCCGCAAAAGTTTTGGAACACAATCTTATGGACTGATGAGACCAAGATTAATTTCTACCAAAATGATGGAAAGGCCACAGTGTGGAGAAAGAAAGGAACTGCTTATGATCCGAACCATACAAGCTCATCTGTGAAGCATGGTGGAAGTAATATCATGGCTTGGGCGTGCATGGCTGCTTCAGGAACAGGCTCATTAATATTTATTGATAATGATGATGGTAGCTGCAGAATGAATTTAGAAGTGTACAGAAACATTTTGTCTGCCAATTTACGGAGAAATGCATTGAAACTAATCTGGAGGAAATGCATCATGCTGCAGGACAATGACCCAAATCATACTGCCAAAAAAACAAAGGACTTCATCAGGGGTAGAAAGTGGAAGGTTTTACAGTGGCCAAGTCAATCACCTGACCTTAACCCAATAGAGCATGCATTTCTCCTCCTTAAGAGGAGACTGAAGGGAGAAACACCCTGAAACAAACAAGATCTGAAAGAAGCTGCGGTAAAAGCCTGGAATAGCATCACAAATGAAGAATACAACAGTTTGGTGATGTCAGTGGGGCGCAGGCTTGAGGCAGTTATTGCAAGCAAAGATGCGGTGGTCTAATACAATTGGAGATATGTCCTAAGTTGTTTAACATCTAGATGGTAATTAAAGCTGAAAATAAAGCTGAAAGCTGAAATTCTGAACTTTTGTCTCATACTCATCTTTTGATCTTAAACCCAAATGTCTTCAGTAACCAACAAAAACAAAGGAATTTGCCTTGCTGTTCCAATACTTGTGGAGGGGACTGTATTAGTGGAAGGTTACATTTCGTGTACAGTTCCCACCTCGATTTTCTCTTGCCAATGCAAACCAGCAGATAACTTATACATTACACCAGTAACACTAGTAACAAATTACACTAGTGATTTATAGCTACATCTGTAGCTCTATGTTAACATTGGTGATAAATATTACATCAGCCAGCTTCATCATTACCCTATTTTGTTATGGGACCCAACCTACAAAATCCCTGGCAACAAGACAGATATAAGTACTTGCTGACCTGGGCGTGAACTGCCGGGCCCCAAACTTCAACAACAGTGAACTTAACACAAACTCTAGCTGAACTGCCCTCTTCTTTGAGACTGTGGAGGGAGGCACCAGATGGAAAAAACATCCTTGTGCCTCCCTCTCCTCCCTCTAAAGCCCGGAAGAAAGATGGGGGGAGACTTGTTTCCTGGGCTTGAGACCAAGTGATTAGATAGGGTTTGGACACTCCATCCGGGTTGTGTTTAGTGTGTATGAGGGGGGATCTTAGTAGGACAGAATCACATACTATGCATAGCCATGCAAAAACAGATCACCTCTTCTTGTAAACAACGAAGACGTCGTTTTGTTTATTAGTTAGTCAAACTGAGATAGCGCAATTTAAAATGACCCTGGGAGAGCCCCAAATATGCATTCTGCTGTTCAGTCACGTAGTTTTTTGGCACTTACTCATACTTTACATATAGAAGACAGCCGTGTTCTTTTTTCTTCTTCAAATGCAAACAAACATGAGGACAGACTGAAAAAAAATGACATTCTTTTCCATTTGCAACCTTAAATGGTTTTATTACTTAAACAGTTTATACTGTACATATGACTGCTCGTTCAGTCAGAAGGCAGCAAAGGGCATACACAGCAGTTTTTGGCATTACTACCTTCCAGAAATACCTTCTACGATTCAACTAAGGTTTCAGGACCCAATATATTTTTTTCTCCCAAATGTTACTTATCTGTAATTCAGGTACCAAACTCTCTGCTCCCTGGTCTGGTCCAGGAACCGGATTTGAACAATGGTCTCTCATGGACACAGCAAACTGTGAGACAGTGACTTTACCACCGCAACATTCAGGGGCCCCACACAATGGAAAATTCAGTGGCCCCACAAAATGGAACATTCAGGGGCCCCACACAATGGAACATTCAGGGGCCCCACACAATGGAACATCCAGGGGCCCCACACAATGGGTAATTTGACCTGGAGTAAGTGTCACACTGACCAAAGGTTTATTTTAATGTGACCCTGGAGTTCAATTCATGGTCACACACTGTAAGCCTTAAACATGTTATGACAACCTGAAGTTACTAACTCAATAGTAGTAGCTTACTAACTAGTATTCATGGAACATTTGACTTTGTGTGCAGCTATGTTTAGCTGGATCCCTACATTCTTTTGTTTCATACTTTTGACTGGCTGGCTGCGCATTTGCTAGATTAGCCGATATTAGCTATGTTGAACAAATTATGCTCGTTTTGGTGACTGGTGAAAATACCGCTGATTGGTGCAATGAAATGGAACAACATTATTTGGCAAATTGCAAACGCATATATGCAGAGCTTTTCCACAGTGCAGATGAAAATTCCCATCTGATATCATAGCTAGCATCCAGAACTATTAGTTGTGATGACGTGAACATTCAGTGCTCTCCATATGTAACGGGCACTGTGTATTCGGATTGACACACATCATGCTCTGATTTTGACCTCGACATGGTGTGAAATACATGCATACATTATAATGTAACTGAGGTGGAGATGGGAAAGAGTTGGTGGGAGAAAGTTATGGCAAGGGAGGTAAATAAGGAATATTGGACCTTGAGCCATTGATGTTGCTCAACCAAGTCATTAAGACACCAGTAAGTAAGGGTCGATGGGAGTTTGAGGTCAACAGGCCCTTGACTTGACCCAGATGTGACCGCTGCAAAAACAAAAACACCAGTTCACATACGCATTGTTGTGATGGTTAGTGACAGTCAGATATAAACAGTCAACCTCAAATATTTTTTGGGATAAGAGGGAGGTTATACGTTCACAAGTTCATACAAGACATTGGGTTTCATTTGACCCAATTTTTGTTGTCCTAGTTTTGGCTTATTCAGATGACCGTGTTTATTGACGCACGCCGGCTTTGGACAGTCCCCTTGTGGACACTGTATGGTAGTTACTATTAACTCTAAGCCTCAACACGACTTAATGTACATTTTAGATAATAAAAGGACCAGCACACCTATTAACTAAATGACAAGCACTCATGCAAAATGTAACCACTTGATTGGATATTTCCACATCAGGCTCAAAATGGCCAGAAACAAACTTTTTTCTGAAACCCGTCAGTCTATGCTTGTTCTGAGAAATGAATGCTATTCCACGCAAGAAATGACCAAGAAAATGAAAATCTCATATAACCGGTTTCCACAAAAGATAGGACGCGACATTAAATGTAAATAAAAGAGAATGCAATGATGTGCAAATCATTTGTCCCTATATTTGATTGAAATTAGTACAAAGACAAAAAATCAAAAGTTGAAACTAAGAAATGTTTTTGTTTTTAGAAAAATCCATGGCCATTTTGAATTTGATGCCAGCAGCATGTTTAAAAAAAAGTTGTGACAAGGGCATGTTTACCAGTGTGTTGCATTACCTCATCGTTTAACAATACTCTGTAAGCATTTGGGAAGTGACGGAAGTTTTTAATTTCATAATGCGCCAAATGTTTTTAATGGGTGACAGGTCTGGACTGCAGGCAGGCCAGTTTAGCACCCAGACTCTTTTACCACAGAGCCATGCTGTTGTAAAACGTGCCGAATGTGGTTTGTGGTTGTCTTGCTGAAATAAGCATGGCCTTCCCTGAAAAATATGTCATCTGAATGGCAGCATATGTTGCTCCAAAACCTGTATATATAGTTCAGCATTTATGGTGCTGTCACAGATGTACAAGTCACCCATGCCATGTGCACTCATGCACCCCCATACAATTACAGATGCTGGCTTTTGAACTGTGCACTGATAACAAGCCACATGGTTTCTCTCCTTTTTAGTTGGGAGGACGTGGCGTCCATGATTCCCCAAAATAATTTTAAGTATTGATTCATCAGACCAAAGAACAGTTTTCCACTTCACCTCAGTCCATCTTAAATGAGCTCAGGCCCAGAGAAGGCAATGGCGATTCTGGATCTTGTTTATATGGTTTTTTTTTTGATTGGAAGAGATTTAACATTCATTTGTGAATGCATCAACATAGTGTGTTCCTGAGTCCATGCAGGGATTTCCACTACAGAATTGTGTCTGAGTTCAATGCAGTGCCACCTGAGGTCCCTAAGATCACTGCCATCCAATATTAGTTTTCAGTCTTGTCCCTTGCATACAGATTTCTCTCCGGATTCTCTGAATCTTTTAATGACATTATATACCGTAGATGATGAGATTCCCAAACTCTTTGCAATTTTACATTGAAGCCCCCGTGCACAACTGAGTAAAAATCCATTAGTGTCTAGCTTGAGTCCACACAGGTCCTCAACTGGCAGCTTCATAAAATAAAACACCAGTCTCAACATCAACAGGGAATAGGTGACTCCTGGATTCTGCCTTCTAGGCAGAGATGCAAAGAAAAAGCTGTCAGTCTAGCCAATAAAAATAAAAGATTAAGATGGGCAAAAGAAGACAGACACTGGACAGGCGCTTGTTTGGAGCCAATTTCCTCCCCTACAACAGGACAATGACCCAAAGCACAGCTCCAAACTATGCAAGAACTATACAAGGAAGAAGCAGACAGCTGGTATTCTGTCTATAATGGAGTGGCTGGCACAGTTACAGGATCTCAACCCTATTGAACTGTGGTGGGAGCAACTAGACCAAATGGTATGTAAGAAGTACCCATCAAGACAATTCAAATTGTGGGAGGTTTTTCAGGTAGCATGGGGTGAAATCTCCTCAGATTACCTCAGCTAACTGTCAACTAGAATGCCAAATGTCTGCAAGTGCCGGATTCATCGATGAAAGCACAGTTTGAAGGACGCAATTATTATTTCAATAAAAAATATGTCTTAAATATTGTCTATTTATTTTGCTATATTTCCCATTCAAACTCATTTCATGTATGTTTTCATGGAAAACAAGGACATTTGTTAGGGACCCCATACTTTTGAACAGTAGTGTACATATTAAACAAAATCAGCTGTTTCACTGAACATCTGTGACAATGAATAGGATGGCTGGTAGCTTAGCGGTAAGAGCACTAAGCAGGCAACAAATACCTTAACAGAAAATGAAAATATGTCATAGTGCCCTTAAGCAAGGCACTTAACCGCAATTTTTCTTGTAAGTCGCTCTGTATTCAAACATCTAATAAATGGCCTGAAAAATGAAAAATGGAGGCTAATAAGCTTAAGACATATTTGATTCACCAAACATGTTGGAGATACTATGGATTTGGGAGTCTCCGAGCAGACAAGGGTAATTTACCTAGAATACAACTGATGTAATTAAAGAATTGAATGCCTAGATATAATTAGAACACAGTATATTCTTAAAAGGTCATGACGCGGATCCTAGGTGCCCTTCAAAATGTTTTCTTGACAGCGCCATGTTAAATATTTGATCTGGCGTGGAGCCTAGTGGTTAAGAGCATCTGACCAGTAAAAAGGTTTGCTGGAGTCCCTAACATGGCAAGTGGGAAAGTTACAGGGTATAGTTACAACCCTAGTTCAATAACTGCATTAGGATTAAAAATAAAATAATAAAATCATTAAATTACACATTATGTTTGGGCTTAAAAACTTGCATAATGAGTGTCATTGTGAGGAATTGGGGATTTGACCAATTGCATCTTTGTGAATCAGACTACTTGTGATGCGCTGTCCCCTCCTTGTGCACTTGAGCATATAAACCCATGTCTCCCATACTTACAGACAACTTTGGACAGCAAATTTTCACCATGCTCGATCTGTTGACATTTCTCGTTGAAACGCTTTCTCTTCTTTACAAATACAAACTTTTTGAACTGAAATGGATGGAACGCGAAGACTCCGTGCGCAAAGACCGCATGATACACCATAACGCGCCGTTGTATTTTCGGCGAGGGGACATTTTAGAGGTGCCGAGAACTTTTTTAACACACTTCGGTATTTACTTGGGTGAAAACAAAGTTGCGCACCTCATACCAGATATCATGCCTGTGCTAACCAATGATAAGTTGGTAATCGAAAGAGTTATCACGAATAAGAGACTCATCCTGGGTTGCTTGTACAAGTATGCCACTGTGCGCGTGGATACTGTTGAAGACTTCGCGTATGGCTCCATGATATTGGTGAATCATATGGATAGAATGTTTATCCCGCAACAACTGCTCTCAAATGAAGAGGTTGCAAAAAGGGCAGAACAACTAATTGGCGCCATCCCTTACAGTTTACTATGGAATAACTGTGAACATTTTGCTACATACTGCAGATACGGATCAGCGAAAAGCCAGCAAACAGATAAGGTCATTAGCTACTTAGTTGTCAATGCAATTACGCTATGCATAATCACGTAATACAGGAGATATTTATGATACCTAATATTGATATGAATTAACATCGATGCAAATTGCAATTATTCACAGCTTACAGTATGTAACATACCATAACGAAATTAATGAGTTCATGTAGTCAGACACATTGTGTTCACTGAGTGTTACAGACAGTTCATTAAAGTTAGCTTTGCTTTATTGCTTTTTTTACATACTAATACTCGGCATAAATAGAATACAGATTAATTATATTAGACCCAGCACCTTTTGTCCAGGACCTTTGTCCAGAATGGCAAACCTAAATGTGTATGTATATATATACACACATACATATATACACTCATATACATATACACACATATATACATATACATATATATATATACACATACATACATACATATACATATACATATATATATATATATATATATATATATATATATATATATATATATATATATATATATATATATATATATATATATATATATATATATATATATATATATATATATATATATATATCTGAAGAAGCTTGAGTTATTGTACACATTGACCACAGTCTGAAAGGTTTCTATATAAATTATGGCTGTCATGTGGTGTTCCATCCAAGTTATTCTTCCATCTTTCTGAAGTGTATGAAAATTATAACGAAACGGAATGTGCATAAATGTATTGTTCACAAAAGCCTATCAATCCACAAGCGTATTAACTGCAGTTCTTTCTTTTGCAGTTCTGTGAGTGCTTGAAATTAGTCATCAGAGATCAAAGGAGTGTTTTTCTCAGCGTTCTTCTGGGAGTGATCTACATTCTATGCTTTGGCATGGCACCTTCAACTACGTTACCCACAATGCTCATCATTTTCACTCTGTGGATGGCCAGCTAGAAACTTTAAACACTGTTTTGACATTTCAAACAGAAACTATTTGTGGTGGTGTTTCCTCAGTGGATGCTTGTGATGGAATTATATGCACTCGCCACTCACACGCCTTGGGTGTGGCCTAGCGTATGCCCTTGTTTTCCGGTCCTGGTCCTTGGGACCCGAAGGAGTGCAAGTTTTAGTTTTTGCCCTAGCACTCACACACATGCTTCAAATGTTGCCCCACCACTTACACACTTGATTGATTTAATCAATCTATCATCAAGCCTTTCATTTGAATCAGGTGTGTGACAGCTATTTTGGGTCCCGGGGACCAAGAACATTTTGGGCCACGAGGACCATGATTGGGAAACACTGTCCTAGCCTAAAGTAAACACAGGGCAATGCAGATGAACAATTAATGCATTGTAGGGAATAAATGCATTATTCAGGCTTCAGGATTCATGAAGGCCATATGCTCCCACTTACTAAAGGATATTTTTTTTCCCCTCTCCAATTTGGGAAAACTGGTGGATTTTTTCTTTAATTAGCTTACTGTGTAAGTCAATGTTATCTTGTCTGTAAATGGATACACTTCTTCAGTGGCTCTACGCTTGTGTGGTTGTCAATATGTATATATTCCGTTTTACACTCTAAGAGTATACACTTAATGTACAAGATTGTTTTATGGATGTCATTAGAGCAGTTTTGTTTTGTTTAAAACACAATGTAAATATCTGAATTGTTAATAAAAAATATTCTTTAAGTAAAAATGTAGTTTGTTGGGGTCTGATTCCAGGACAATCACACATTTTTCTAAATTAAAATTTGTTTTATATATTTTCCAGTCTTTAAGCTAAAATGTAGTTTGTTGGGGTCTGGTTCTAGGACAATCACACATTGTTCTTAATTATTTTTTATTTTATTTATATTTTCCAGATATTTTTAATAGTTAAGTACATTCAATCACAGTGCATGACACACACAATGCAATTTCAGGATTTACAAATAATGTTGTCTATCATCTAACATTGATCACATTAAATCTCCATTATACCCTTAAATCAAATATTTATTCATCTCAATCCAATTGACAAAAAATCTTCAAGTAACACTCCTTGGATATGTGTAAGGACTAGAATTGTTATTCCCAACATTGTTATCCCCAACATGTTATCCCAAACATATCAAGCATATAGGAGCATTGTAGAACTCACCTTGACCGTTTATTCAGGCTCTAGGACATTTTATACAACCACTTTCCAAAAAAGTTGGGAGGCTGTGTAAAATGCAAACAAAAGCACAATGCAATGATGTGCAAATCCTTTATCCCTATATTTAACTGAAAATAGTACAAAGACAACATATCAAATATTGAAACTGAGAAATGTTATTGATTTTAGAAAAATACCTGCCCTTTTTTTATTTGGTGTCGGCAATTTGTTTTTCTTATTTGTCACTGAAAGCAGCGTTTTCAGTAAGCCAAACACTTGCACCAGTTTAACCCACGGTTGTGAAATCAAGTCTAATTTTAAACCACATGATTAGTGAAAAGCTCCTTTACTTCTGCACCGCAAAGTTAAGAAATCTGTAATCCCACCCGTCGTGCTCCACCCAGACCAAAGCATTGATAAAACCGACAGGTGTCAAACCATTCAACCATTCACCCCATTTCCGCCAGCATGATTCCCTTCCTCCAACTCATCAGCCTCTTCTTCGTCGCTTCCAAAATGGACGACGAGGATAAACACAGAAGCGCTAACTATGACCTGTCCTTGTACAAACGCGGTGACCTCTTGGAGGTTCCCAGGACCCTCTTCACCCATTTCGGCATCTACCTGGGCAACAACCGGGTGGCCCACTTCATCCCGGACATACTTCCGTTGTGCACGAAGAACGCGGAGGCCATTGCGAAGATGGTGACCAACAACCGTCTGATTCTAGGGGTGCTAGTCAAGGCGGCGAGCGTCAGGGTGGACACGTTGGCGGACTTTGCGTTCGGCTCAGAGATCCTGGTCAACCACACGGACAGGCTGTGCAGCCAGCCGCCCCTGGAAGGGGATGAGGTGGCCAGAAGAGCGGAGAAACTCGTCGGCCCGTGCAGCTACAGCCTCTTGTGGTACAACTGTGAACATTACGTCATGCACTGCCGCTACGGCGTCGCCATCAGCTACCAGACCTACAAGGTGGAGTATGGGGTCGTCCTTTGCTTTTAAGGGTGGTATGGGATTGATGTATTAATTGTGATTTTACAGGTGAAACTGTTCACTTCCAGGGCACCATCGTGACGTCCAGCAAAGTGTCGTTTTAGACAACATGGTCTCCCAGACTTACCCTGGAGTGCTCCCAAAAATTCAATTTGTTCAACATATTACAGTTTCATCACGCTAGACTCCCTTTTATACATAGAATAGATCTTAGGAATCGCTGGGGGTACCCAATGGGAGGGTAAGTAAACAATAACATTGCAGTACATGAGATGACAGAACGCGGTACTTTATTTGGGATGCTATCAGACTGAACAATATACTGACGCTTTGTTCAACTTTCAGCCATATTAAAGTGAAACTCAGCCAATAAGAAATGCTGGCAAAGCAAAAACTGATGATTTGTGTGTCTACATTCAGTACAGTCCCTGAGTTATGAGCTAAACGTATTAGCTACACATCAACAGTTTAGTGTAAAAAAAATCTGGTTTTGCTCCCTTCACAGAAAATCCCTTCTGAAAATCCCCTTTTACATGTGATTGAAAACACAAAAGGGTCTCTATTCATCCGGTCACAGGATATCACAAGTCACATGTAAGTAAATATTTTTTGACAAGAACAGCGACAGGAAGGGTGTATTAAATCGTCCAGATATTTCAACGGATTTGACAGAACTGAATAGATTCTGGGCCTGTTTTGTTGTGAAGCTGAGCTCACGGGTCAAAGTTTTTAGAAGTATGAGTTCTTCCAGGAGGTGCTTTATTCCAGACCGACTGACTGTGTTTAGACACTATGGCTTAGTTGGTCGACTCTTTTAGAGTGATAATAGTTACAATGTCTCTTAATTACTTTGGCTTGCATTGAAGTAGGTAAGAATCGCTGTTCACATCACAGACAGTTGGGACACACGCAAGGGAGCTAATTGGTTCCAGATTAGCAGTAAATCACCCAATCCATCTTTTTAACTGATCATGGTTTAATGTCCTACATCTAGTGTCACTTCTCTACAGCTTCTTACTACAGGAGCCTTAACAGAATACGGCCAAATGGTCTGAGCCCAAAGCCGAAAGCCTCTTAATACAAATTGCTCCTATTACCTGCTCTAGATATGGGCAAAATGACAAATATGTAAATGTAAATGGCTAGAAGAGACATGCGACCTCTGACAAAAATAAAATAAATAAGGTCAGCGTTAATCACTGTATTTTTATGGGAACGTGACCCAGACTAGTAAATGCAGGAATATCGAACACCGATGAAAAGTATGATGAGAAGTTGTACATCTGAAAGCCTCAGAAAAAGTCACACTGTAAGGCGCTGCAGCAGATGGCTATTAGGCCCCTGGACATTCTGCTTGATTCATACACAGTGGCTGGAGGGACTGATGAACACTGTCAGTGATATGATGAAGAAACGTACCAGTGGACACTTCGTATTGGGGCAAATTAGGACATTCCTAAATTTAGTCGGACCACGGTGCACTGGTTAACAGCGCCATCTAGTGTCCAGGCAACAATGGACAGTGTTCATAAAGGTTGTCACAACTGGGCAGTGGCCAAGACAGTGAATTCGGCCAATCGCAGTTTATGTTGACTGACAATGAAAGTAAGTAAACGTTTTTTTTTTTTTTTTTACAGAAGCGTGGTATTTCAGCCTTTATTTGTATGCAAATTGACATGATTCATCCGTGTATGATTTCAAACATTTTCATCTCTGAATGAGAACAGTGTTAAGGTGAACGCTTTGTTGGGGTCTGTCAAATTCTGTCTCACAAATTGTTGCATGTTCATTGTATTGCATTAGCATGATGAAGATGCCTTTTCTGGGCCAGAGATTCTTTCAAAAAGAGCCAGGCATCTCAATAAGTCACAAATGGATACATTTTTTTTTAAAGGTAACTAATAATGAACTATTACATTTCAAAAGGCTCCAATTCAAACAAAAGAGGACAAATGCTTTAATAATAAGACAAACACTGCGTCTTTCTTTTATGCATGTTAAAAGGTCTTGAAATGGAAATGTTTAGTATCACAACACCAACATGCAAAGCTATAATGAAACCCATGGATAAAAACGATATGGGAAGTGGACTTACTCTTGATTTATCTTCTCTCCTCTAGTTCTGTACAGCAGTGAGAAAGATCATCTGCAGTCGGATGAATGCCTACCTCACTGCCCTGTGTGGAATGGGCGTCCTGTTATACCTGGGCTCCGTAACGCTGCTGAACACAGTAGCCACCCTGCTCGTCGCCTTCACTCTCTGGATGGCATCGTAAAACAAAATGGCCTCCGACATCCAAAAACACCAACTGACTGGACAGCAGAATATAGAAGGCTTAAATGAGGTCCAGCTATCACTGTCACTGCAATATTATTGTATATGAACTATAAGAAAAAGCACTGTCGGAAATGTGTTCATTTTAACTTGATTAAGTTATTTTGTGCTAAAAGGGTTTCATACATTTAAAATCAGTATACATATTTACATGTGATATTACTTATGTACAATACTGTAAAGATTCTGTTTGGAAAGTTTATAATGCCATTATGACTTACATGATCAAATATCATTTGTACCAGCTTGCATTGTGACATGATCTGTTCTTCTGTAAAATGGTAGAGTCAGGTGAAAAGCAAAGAAAGAAAAAGCAAAAACATAAATGGCTGAAGAAAAAGCAGCAAGCGTGTTACAGCTACAGTGGATGACAAAGAATGGCCAGCATGAAGAAAAAAAGTTGAGCAGATCAGGAATACTCTTCATGAGGCAGGCAAGCATGTGTTGGCCTGTAGCATTTGCAGGAAACATCACCAGCAAAAATACAGAACCTAGTACTTCAAAATGCAAACCACTAGTCAGCTTAAAGATAATGGCCAGGTTCCAGTGGTGGTGTTCTGGAAAAAAGTTATTGTGGACAGATGAAACGGGAGTTAACATGTCAAGAGGAAAATGTGCAAAAAACAAAAAGTTCTCATCATATGACCAGATCTTTGAAATATGGTGAAAAAGGTGCTATGGCTTGGGCATGCATAAGTTCCACTGGAACTAGCTCACTTCACTTGGTAAAGTGTATTAAATTGAAATGTGCTGTAATATGCAACTGCTTTTTGCTTAAACCTATTAAGGCTGAACGTTTTTTGTGACTGAGTAACTTGTATGAGTCTGAGGGAACACAGTTGTTCCCTCACATCATGTTATACACAAAACCTTATTTTCGAGTCCCTCTGTCCACAAGAGGACCTGTTGGTTAACAATCTCAAGTCCTAGGCTTTAAGCCAAGCATTGTTGGCTGAAATTGACTATTTCTTTTCATTTATTTTGGAATGTAAGCTTCATGTTTTGTACCTCTGCAGTTTAGAAATAAGGCAGAGAGATGCAGTCCTCATTGGGTCAGTCAAAACGTGAGTTAACACGAAAAAGTCAAGTGAAGCAAGGTAACTTTCTGAAACTTAAAAATTATTCTATTTATCTGCATTATATTATTTTATTCCCTAATCTACACTCCCAGTAGATGGCATTCTATGTAAATCATGCATCTGAATGAATTGCACTCTTTAAGAATACACAGGGAGACAGTTTTCCTGGTAAAGCTATGAAAAGTTCTAGAAATATGCTACATTCTTGGCTATAATTGTTTGTAGCTGCAGCCTCTCAAGCACGACTGAAACGGTACCGTTGCAGGAGACGAAATGTTTTCTCAGTCTGCGATATTCTTCCCATCCATTTCTCCATCTGGCATATTTAGAATGAATAACAAACCATTAAATCATTCACTATACAAGGGTCATTTCAGAACAAATCAGTTGGCATAGTTGATTTAACTAATGATATAATGCAAACATGTAAACATGACTTTTTAAGGATGATTAAACATTCAATTAGAAAAGTATTTGAAATACTTTGGAGACAAAAGGTTAAGGTTGTTTTACATGGGATTTTGTATTGTCAGCTATTACAGTGAACACCAGATGTCGGCGCTTAGTGAGGTGTTGTGTTTTAGAGATATTTAAAGGAGCATCTCACTCAAACCTTAAATAATATATTTCCAGAGTCCAATAGCCTCTCAAATTCTACTTATTTTGCACATACTGGATTCTCTTGTTACAGCAGGCTTTTGATTCTTTCCATCAGGCTGATTGGGTGCTTGCAAAGGTGACACCATTGAACCTGCCCTACCATATGTTGACCAATGTGATTTCCTGGTAAATGTGCCCTCGCACCTCTTAACGATTGTGATTTCCTGGTAAATATGCCCCCACACGTGTTAACGAATGTGATTTCCTGGTAAACGTGCCCTCACACGTGTTGACCAATGTGATTTCCTGGTAAACGTGCCCTCACACGTGTTGACCAATGTGATTTCCTGGTAAACGTGCCCTCAAACGTGATGACCAAATGAGCTGATATGTATACAAAAAATTAAGATAAAAACCCAAGTGTCTTTCAGTTTAACACTTAATCACCAGGGACAATCCTCGCTTAGTCTTAATGAAAGCAACCAAGGGAATATAACTGAGGTAGAGCATTCCACCCAACTCTCTATCATTCTCTCCCTTGCTCGCCCTCCCTCTTCCCCTCTTCCTGTCTCTGTCCCTTTCTCTTGCTCCTCTTTTCTCTCTTGTCCTCCCTTCTGTTTCTATCCCTGCCCATGACTCTCTCTCACACACTTTATCACTCTCCATTATCCACTCTCCCTGCCTATCTCTGTTCCCTGGCTCTCCCTGTAATACAACACAGGAAGAAGGGATAGGCTGACTACAAAGTAGCAGATTAGAGTTGGAACAATCAGTTTTGTGGCCCCGTGGGGTCTGTGTGGTATACTCCATTAAGCAAGCAGTGAGGGGATAGCCTACCATTATAGTGTTCAACCGAGTGGCCTCACGGTTCAATGCCCAAACAGCAGTCGACGCATTCAGTATGTAAATAGTCATCTGAATGCTTTATGATCGACGATTCTGAGTCCGTTGTCACTGTTTTAACAGGAAACCCAGTTGAAGTCATTAGCAGTCAAGTAGCGCAATCATGATTGCCCAATTCTCGCATGGATTGGGGAGCAACACTAATTAAATCTACAATCTAATTCGTTTTTTGAATCTGTTGCGGTTTTTAATCACATACATGCACGAATGTCATGGCCGGTCCCAAGGGCTTATAGAAATCAGAGTTTGTTAAAGGTCTTCAAACGTAACGTGACTGGAGTGTGAATGAAAGACGTTCTGTTATTGGTTCGCTTGAACCCAATATCCCATGAGAAACTGAATCTATTTGGCTATGTTTCAGGACACCTCCTGCATGTCAGGACATGCTACTCAACGACTCCCTAGGAACAGAAAACCTAGTTATCCCAGCGCAAATGCAATAACTCCTTGCTCTTTACTTCTGAATACTAGACCCAGGGAAGGCATGACACGTCTTCATGCCATGAAAACCTGGTATATTTCTAGACACACAATTGTACTCTTTTGGCAACAGAACAAATGAAGGTTACTTGCTTTGCTTTTAAAGCTAGCAAGGTTTGCCTTTAGAACTAGCTAGGTTTGCTTTTCGAGCGAACCAGGTTTGCTTTTCGAGCGAACCAGGTTTGCTTTTCGAGCGAACCAGGTTTGCTTTTCGAGCGAACCAGGTTTGCTTTTCGAGCGAACCAGGTTTGCTTTTCGAGCGAACCAGGTTTGCTTTTCGAGCGAACCAGGTTTGCTTTTCCTTACCAAGTGCACTAACCACGCCATTCTTCCACCTTGTCGGGAAACGGCAACACAAAGCAAGCTGGACATTTTTTAGACAAAGTTATCCACTGGCTATTATCTTTGACCAGAGTGTGAGCTGTAAACATCTTATTTAGTAAAAGTCCTCAACCTTCTCTTTGAGAAGCTGACATGTCGTGTTGAGTAGCTGTGGCCCAACAGGTCGCCTATGAACAGTGGGAAAGCAACCAGTCGTGCTGAAGAAGTATACAGGCCATACACTTCTGTTGTATGGTACGTAATACAATTATAGGATCGACAAAAGGCACAAGAGGGTTAAACATTTGGGGTATTTTGATAGTCGTAGTAAATCTTTATTGGGCCATTATGTAAGGATTTATGTAATAATATTTTTGTACGAGAAAACTGACTTTATGTTTTGATGCAGGTAATTGATGTTGTGTCACGTATTTCATGCTTTGAGAGTAATGGTACACTTTACAAATTAAATTAGTAATTTTGGCCAATGGTGTTTAAAATTTTGTCCGGCACTATTTTGAGAAGTGAATAATTTTTGGACAAAATGTGCTCAAGCAATTAAGAAAAACTTTTCTATAATAGCATTTTCTAATGACGAGATAATGAAAGTTACACAAAAAGTAATATTTTATTTGATGTAATATTCTATATGATATACATATACATATTATATACATATAAAATATACATACATATGTATATGTTTTTCCTTACATATATTTTTCTTTGCTTATCTTTACGAGTAACGTCAAATGTGACAGAAGGGGTTGATTTTTGGGAGTTGTCCTTAAATAGCCTCCTGACCCATTAGAGATGGATGAGGCGTTAGCCCCAATGCGGTGAAGCAGAGTGAAGGCCAAGGAGCGGATGATGAAAGGAATCCTGTCACGCATCGCTCCCACTTTAATAGACGCTATTGTGGAAGGGTGACTTCTGTTCTCTATGACAGGCTCTATGTCCAAAGAACCATATGCCTCTGGTGACCTCAATGTTGGTGACATATTTTATTTATAAGACAGGCAATGCAAGATTTTGTTTCAAAACACTCTGACCTTCTCTGAACTACATTACACATGGCCAATTATATTGTATTACATTTTTAAAGCTTGTTAGGAGCTTTTTACAGAGATAAAACAGTCTCAGTGAGTTAACAAAGAACCGAGCAAGTACTAACAAGTGTTAACAATAACTCTGAAGTACATACTCAGCCAGACGTTTTCAAAGCTTCAGTTCCACCTCTACTTCTCGCTCAGCATCACAAATCTGAGCTTCTCTTCTAGTTTCCTCCAATTTCAGTTTTCACATTAATACAAAAGGCACAAATTCAAACAGTTTTAAGCTTTGGTATTATTCAAATGAATAGAGCCACATTGGAAGTAAGATTTTCTTTAAATTATGTATCATCCACTAAAATTATCTATACTTTTTTGTAATGGTATGATTTGCTTTACCAAAAATTAAACCCTTAAGTAATTTAAGTTGCTATAATTACATCTAAGGGACATTTATTTAGTACACAACTGTAGTGGGTAATGCACATACCAATTGTGCAGTTCTTTGACCCAACTCAAGTTAAAACTTCTACACTAGGTTACCTGACCTGAGAACGTCACGCATTACATGAACTGGGCAGTTACAATTTGTAGCTAACCCAGAAGTTAGGAAGTTTGAGAAATTTAATCAATGCATGTTGTCAGGTCCTGGCTGGGGGCATATAGGATGAGTAAAACACAGTGATAAGTAATTATAGGGATGAAAAAACAACGGGATTAGTAAAACATAGGAAAGGGTTTAACAGGTTTAGGGGGAACACAGGACTGAGTAAATATAGTGCTGAGGAAACACAGTACTGAAGGAACATTTAGGCCGAGGAAACATTTGTAAGGTGTTACAACAATGACTTATGTAACAAGTTCTACGTCATCCATAACATGTCCAACTTGTTGACAGTCGACTGTATGGTTGCCATATTTCCAATTGGCAATTTACCTGCCCTGAAACTAGCAACGCGGACTGCCTAGATTTTACAGAGAAAAGTGACAAGACAAGTGACAACCTTTGTTACCATTCAATTCTCGCTTTCGTGTCCTCTACAGTCCTGCATGATGGACTGGTCCAACCGCCTGAACGTTTTAAAACGGAGGCAGTGCAGCTTGCAGTCTTTATTAAAAGCGACGGGTAATCGCAGCGTGGCCACAGTGGCAGTAATTGTGATACATTTTGGGGATGAGAAAAGGTTGGCCAGACAGCACACAGCTCATTAGCGCCGGCCATGAGAAAGCATGTGTGGCTTAATGTCAGGGTAAACTGATTATACACACAGTGGAAACACAGTGGAGGTACTCTGGTGATGGACCCCGTTCATCAGGTTGTGAATTCAAATGTGCCGCACTATTCTCCCCCGATGATGATAGAAGTTATACCGTTAAGAGGATTCAATTTAGGTTCACAGAGTAGAGACGGAACTGCAGTCGCTAAACACGACATAACCCTCGCACCTTCATCCATATGAACAGACAATACCTCAAATGCTTCATTGTGTTTGAACACAAAAGCTCTCAATCCATAATGCTTCGGTTTCATTGGGTTTGGTCGCCGCCAGAATAGCTGTCGAGCGCACCAGACGTGTCGCCGATATTCTCTAAGATTATGTTAAATTGGTCACAAAAGCATTACTGTAGGTGGACATGTCCATGTCACTGGCCACTCGGGAAATAGCGATCTGAAAGACTATAAGAAATGACATGAAAGCAGTCAAATATGTAATGCTATACTTACATGAACATTTTACATTGAGCCATTCAGCAGACACACTAATCCAGAGTGACTGACAGATTAATCTTGAAATAGCTTGCTGTAATAGTAAGTAGATCTTAATAAGTAACTAATTGAAGTAGCTGCCAGGTCAGCAGTCTTCTTTTTTTTTTAAAAACAACATGGGGTAAAGTTACTTGTTGGATATACTTCGATATACTGACAAGTACTACTTATCGTGTGGATAGCCCAACTAGCTTTCCAAAAATACATGTGCTGAGTGTAAATTGCTCTGGATAACAACTTCTGCTCAATGACTAAAATGTAAATGTGAACTGTGGTTTTTGGCACAACAAAGTCATACAGCTCCCTGCATGTGTGCGATAGGCTATTTGAGGCCTGTATCACTGGCAGAAGATAACAATAGGGCAAACAAGCCTTACTTGCAACCTGTTCAAATCATACCAGCATTTCCCTGGGAGACAATTGGAGTTTTAGCCAGGTCCTCAGTTTGTGCTTTTTGCCGTCCTTGTCTTGTTTGACATGACAACGAGTGACAAGGAGTGGGCATGAAAACCCAAACCAACTGACACTAAGTCTAGTAAGGTTTGGCAGCAGCGATAACACTGGATGAAGACACGACTCTTACTTTGTCCCCACTAGTTTACCTGCATTAAGTTAAGAGATGATAAATGACAGCTTTATTAATGGCGGCGGACAGTGGGAAGCGGCACTGGAATGAACAGCTAACATTGGGGCATTGTGCAATTTAATGGACTAGATTATGATTAAGAGCCCCTGACACCCGAGCCACTGTGATGTTGGGAATATTGATGTTCGCCAGGTCTTAGACAATGATGAATTTCGTGCTTGCCGGCAAACGGGCAGGCAGCCTCATGAAGGCCATTGAGAGTATTTAGGTATGCTTCAGCCATTTCAGCCATGGATGGAACTTAATTACCGTCTGTGGGAGGGAAATCAATAATGGATTACTATTTTGTGGCCATTGCTTTCTCCCTTTTTTGCTGAGGGAAAGACATTGTATATTGCTGTGTATTACTGAGGGACGGCTGTGGGTCCAAAAAGCGGACAGACACAGGCGATTGAACGAAGAAATCTTGCTTTATCTGCTTTATTCTTCACAAAAACTATGGGAGGGATGGTAGCTTTCCAGGAACAGGGTGGTGTAGATTAATAACATACGGCTATACAGTATGTGTAGCTAATCAATATGCTCTTGGCAAGAGAGAAAAAAACAGTAATAAAAAATCTATACATTACATTAAATTCACCTTGTCATCATTTTCATTCAAGGATCAATCGTAATTTGACATCCACTTTTGACCTATCCACACCAAATTGGAGAGGTGTTAGGGCTGTGACATTGGTCTCCAGAGGAGCCACAGGGTTAATAGGTATGCTCAGGGCAGAATGATAGATTCACATTCCCTTGCCTGTTTAGGGATTCCATTTATCAACCTCTTGGTTATTAATGAGACACTCTAATCGCTAGGCCACCAGAAGCCAAGTTAAATTAATATGAAACATATTGAAAACCTTTAATGTATTTAATGTCAACCTTTTTTGCACATTCATTACCACCTAAGTGCGCTAAATAAATTTAAAATGATCAAAATGTGTACATTTATATAATAAACAGAACCCCCCCACCAAAAAAGAGAAAGAACAATTGACACCAAGATCCTCGTATAACCATCTAAGTTGTTGATCAACAGCTGTAACGACTGAGAAGGCAGGACACACAAGCAGGGAGAACGGAGGACATTTAATAAAAGAGCTACTACACCGAAAGAAACGCTAAACATCAGGACAAGACAGAACAAATATTACAAACGACATGAGTCAAACAAAGACCGACAAGACACATTAGGAAATGAGAAACTTGAATAGGCACAGTGATCGGGGAAACAGGTGAGACCAGTAAACAACCAAACAGGTGTCTGTGATCGAAATGGGAGAGAGAGACTTGGATCCACTGGCACAGTATGTGACAATAGCATTAATATCAACTGAACTTCCAATGAGCCATCATAGCTATATCTCATTCAGTCAGGAATTACGGTATTCTTTTGGAATATAATCTGTAATGTTTGTGGCCCCCATGTTATATGTGATATTATACAGACATTTACTGTTGAATCGCAGAAGTGAGAGAATGGGGTTTAGTGTAATAGGGGTAAAGAAAAAGCCTGGTCTAGTCGATTGCGCCAAAATACTGTACATGGAATCATTGTTGAAATTTATTTGTGGCCATTGGCTTGCTGGTTTGCATTGTCTGTCTGACTGGTTTGCAGTGTTTGCCTGGCTGGTTTGCGGTTGTCTGCCTGGCTGATTTGCAGTGTCTGCCTGACTGGCCTGCCCTTAATGGACAGATAAGGACAGTCCTTGCAGTAAATCTGTCCATATCTGTAATCTGACAAAGGTTTTTAGAAACCACATATATATTACAATAGTCAGGTTTGGCTGGCTTGTTTAGGTGTCCTCCGACCTCTTTGTTTGGAGGGTTGTAATCCCCTCCCAAAGCTACGACTTTTAAAGCCTTTGGGGATTTCTTCAATTTCAAATTAGAAATAGGGAGTTCTTGCTCACAAGTTGACATTCATTTTAAAACGAGGTCAACAACCCTCAGCGCTTGTTTGAGTGGTGTGCAAGCCAGTTGGGGAGAATGGGCTAAGGGCCAATACATGTTATATTGCCTCGGGGAGCGTGCAAGCATTCTACAAAACCAGGAAAGCTCTAAGCATAACCCCATTTCTCCTATCATTCCCATTTTTCTAACCACCTGTGTATTAGCAACAAGGGCTTTGGCTATCCTTTGGTATCAGGCATGAGGGATGGCATATCTTAACCAGCTTCAGAGTCTGTGTCCATGTGGCCATTACAGTGGCAATGGAATTAGAAATGTTAAGGCCTGATTTGAATCAACTTGATTGTTTTCCTTTGTTACAGAAACTTTCATTGTCATTTTGATAAGATTTCACTAGAAACGTGGCATAAGTTTCCTTAATATTACAGACCTGAATTGACCCTTTAGATGAACATTGAATCAGAGGTCACATGCCCTTGTCCCTCCACTGAGGAAACATGCCCTCTGAAGATTAGTGTGTCTAAATCAATTTCATAACTAACAGGAATTTCTGATCCCTGTCTATTAAAAGCTTAAGTCTAGGTACGCTGTTTTAATTAAACATATCAAATATCAATACAGAATAGCATTTCTCACTTTTAACATCCACACCATGATACAGTTTGGATGTCCCAAAATCCTTCTAAATATTGAACAGAATGACGTTGCAGGCAGGCGTGCTGAAGTTGACAATACAAGTCAGAAAACGTGTAATAACGCATGCAGAACCTCAACGAGCAGCATCAAGGTTTTTCAATTACCTCCTCAAGCTAAAGCTAATCGGCTTTTACCTCAGATGAATTCCTAGCTATCCTAACCGTAGCTGATCAAAAAGATCAAGGTCTTATCAGCTAAGGCAGAAGATGTATTCCATAACTTGATGGATGCCCTGTTCATCTGGACCGGTCTTGGCAATGCCTGACATGAGAAGAGCGATGACGGTCCAGATTGATGTCTTCAATACTGGGGTGGAGGCAGACTTGCAAGGAGAGTCGAATCACATCCATTACATTGGCAGAAAAGCTGTTTTACAGGGAAGTAAATGGTGCCTGTGCAGAGGGGATAGAAGAAGTTGAAATACCTCATCCTGGGACAACATTCATCTAACATTCATTCAATCTGGACCCGCGCTCTCCTGGTCAGGATGTTCGATAAAAAGGATTAGAGTGTTAGAGTAATCGTTTGGTTCCTCTCAGTCCAACAATCGCTGCATTTCTGTTGTTCACAAGTGCTGGTCAATACATGGGAAGGCGAATGCCCTGTACTACCAGAGTGCTTTGTGGGTTATGACCAATGTTTTCTCTTTTGATTTTGTTTATTGGTACAACTCTATTACCCTGTTGCCTTACAACGAATGTTGTAAGTGTTCCCTCGAGCAAGGGCTTCCTTGGTTGACAAAGTTTTGGTAATTTCTCGTTGTTGTCATTTGCGAGCCAGTTCTTGCTGTTTGTTACAAGTTACCGAATAAGCGTTCCCCAATTGTTCCGAATTCAGTGCAGGAGCATTGTACTAATAACGCATGGATGGCGTACATACGTTTAGCTACCTCTAAAACCAGGAGTGGTGTTTTATAGACGAGGAACTCCACAGACGTCTACAGAGTGCCGACCCATCTGCATCGTACTGAACAGACAAATTGAACGGGAATGCACTTCTGACTCAGCAGAATGATTACTTCTATGGCCAGATTGCATAATGAGAAATCAGTAGTAGTCAAGTGATAAGTCAATTGCTCAGCAACGACCCTCTCTGTAGCCTTTGAAATTATTATTGATCATAAAACCATCTCCAGAATTGAAAATCGAGGGTAAAAACAGCTGACCTCCAATCCATTGGAAAGGTATCTTGTTTATGGATAAATTAAATCAAATGTGTTATTGACCTTAAAATAGCTTAAAATAACACATTTTTTAAATAAATAAAACCTTAGGCTTTTGGGTTTTCAAGCCAACTATAACATATGTAGTTTCAAACCTTTTGAGAGTGTCATTGCATTAGAGGAAACTAGCTTGAAATGGTTGCCACAAAATATGTTATATCCATTTTGAATAACTGTTTTTGAATGTAATTCCTTGAAATGGATAACTATTGTTATAATCTTTACCGGTAAATTTCCAAATCCAAAGAGGCCAAATTCTACCCTGATCCACCCAATCTTTTTTAATGGTTTTTATTAAATACAACTGCTAAACAAAAGGAAAAGCTTGCCTACTGTACAAAATTATGTTTAATTACTTAAAAATATTTGTATATAATTTTTTTGTGCTGTCATTACTTTTATTTTCTGTAATCATTCATTGTTTTTGTATTTATTATCATCAAACACACCAAAAAAAGAAAAACAAATCAAGAACACCAAATAGAAATTCGATCCAAAAAGATTTGCACTAAATGCTATTCAGTTTTTTCAAACCAGTGATTGCGTAGCTATCCTAAGAATGTGTTGTGTCAGTTTGGGCTGTCTTTAGGGACTACCTGACTTTAAATGTTTAGTAGTCTTTAGTAATTATACACAATAGTATTTACATGGACTGTCAATAAAAAACAATAAAAGTACATTTTTCTTTATAAATAAAGAGCAACAGCAGCGGCTGGGAATTATACCTCTCTTCATTCAGCCGAGGGCACGACCAGCTCTTCACCTGTAGTGAGAGGAGCCTGGCACTTTATATGTACGAAGCCTTCATTTAACTCATTTAACTTTAACTCAACTAAATAGGCTGTAAATGTTTTCTGCAATATTTTGGTTAGGCTGGCCATCTCATTACATTTTCATTGTATGGAAATCTTTAGGTTTAACTTTGAGATGAGGGCGTTTTCTTTCTAAATGCTGCACATTTCCAATAGTTTCATAACATTGTTGCTGTTGCATTACTGACATATCATGCAGAACGGTTTTGGCGGGCAGCTGTCACTTGAATCAAATCCAAACATGATGTAACCTGAGTTAAATGGACAATACTTTTGCCTCCGGTTCATTTCTTGGGTCTATATGACTTTTGTTTTAAAATACAAATGTAATCACATTTGCTTAGAACAAGCCGTGGCTAAGAGCCGCAAGGCTGGCTGACAGGGAGAGAGGGAAAGAACATGCCAGCTTTGGGAAAGATCATGCTTCACTCTGTGACAACGCTTTGTGTTTGGCATGGCTTACTACCCAAATAAATAAATGGTTCTTGTTAGACTTTCAGGTGCCTACAAATTTTACACAGTACTGTATATATTTTATATAAACTACATATTTATATATACACACATTCATTTCTGTAGTTCAACTAAAATAGGGTTTAAACTTATTGACAATCAAACATTCAGTATGAGATTGGAAAAAGCGTTCAGAGAGATCTTAAAACACTCCTCTAGACAGAATGTCCAGATCCTGGTATTTCTCTGATGTAATGACCTGCCCTGTTCAATTTATAGCACAGAATGTCAATGGGTGTGAAGTCCTGAGTCGGATATTGGATTTTTTCCGGTCAATTGTTATTAGTGCTTGGGGTTATTGTCTTTCTGGAAGATCCACATACGGCCAAATATTTCGTATTTTATTACAATCCCCATTGGCTGCAACAGGAGCAACAGCAACACTTCCTGGGTTTCAAACATAAATCGATACACAACAAAATGCATAACAAAGTAGACTATATATTAAGTACACAATACAAATACATACACACCAAATGTATGTGTATAATATCAAATGTACCTGACCGTGCTCCGGATGCCAAGATTACTGGTTAAAATGTACAACTACCAGGTAAGGTTCACAATGGTTTTATCGTGAACCTTATCTTAGGGCCCCAGGACCAAAATACAGGTGAGATGGTTCAGTAACTAAGTTACTGTTGCACCTGAGGCTTAAACATTTACCTGAAGAATTATTGGCACTCTTGATAAAGATGAGCAAAAGGGTTGGATCAAATACATACCACATGTATGTTATATACTACAATCACTAATATGGACAAAATATATATTATCTGATACTAACACAATTACTTAGAAAATATATAAATAACAACAGATTTCTCCATCTTAATAAGATAGTTGTCAAGATTATTGGCACCCCAAGAATTCTTTTAAATGGTCGATAAAAACATACAATAACAACGCAGATTTGTAAGTACAACTTCCATGGCTTCTTGTATTACTGAGGTATAAAAATGAGGTAACATCAATCTTATATTCCCAAGGGAAATAGGCAATAATTAAGAATAATTAATAAGTTAAAAGCTACTGGAGCATTGGTAAACTTGTCTGTTTTGGCAAAGAAAACTAGAAAACAAAAAAAAATTGCATCTTGAGACAACAAAGTCTGTAAATCTTCAATTATATGCCAACTCTGTGCCAATAACACATTTGGAAACATTAGCAGGAAAAAAAGATTTAATGAGTGCAACCAACAAATGTAAGCACATGGAGTACTCAAAATGGAATTGGCACTTAGATCATACCAATTAGGCAATTTCAGTTTCTTGAATCTCATTGAAAACATGCAGTTTGAATTGAAGACGGCAGTCCATAAGTGCAGACAGAAGGATCTGGAAACATTATGTATGGAGGACCCCATCTAATGTGTTCTCCAGTCTCCAAAAGGATTATAGGAAATGGCTCAGTGTGGTTATCCATGAAAGGGGAGGGTGCGCAATACAACAAAACAAGGGTGCAAAATATGTGCACACTTGGATGATTCCCTTCAATCCTCAAAGAACAATACCTGTTTTTTTTCCACAGGTCTTCTTTGACATATTTTGGAGGTGACTGTATTTTTGGATGAGAGCCTTTCCTCGCATGAGTGTGTTGTTTGTTACAACTGGAAAGAGATCCAATGTAATTTAGCGCGAGGCAGCGAGTCTTTATTCTCTCAGAGCAATGTTTATTCCTGTCAGGGTAAGGGTCTTGGTCATTTCATACCGTTAATCATCTCCCTCTCTTCCTCTCGTGCTTGCTCATGTTCACACAGAAAACGCGCTCCTTTCAGACAGGAGTCCACAGCGCACAGTGCTCTGATCTTGTTACCTCTTTCTAGAAAAAAACCTGTGCCATTTTGATGATGCATGTCATAGATTAGGTAGGGGCTTGTTGTTTCGTTTCGTTTCCTAGATATGTCAACTACTTGATGTGCCATACAATAAAATGGCTTGATTTTAAAGATGTGGGGTGAGTAAAAAGAAATGCAGCATCTTGAATATAGGAAACTGTCTAAGTTGCGGAGAACCTTTCAACATCACTTTTTGGATTTCAACACAACGGATTGTTTTATTTGAGGTATCCTTGAACAAATGCATCTATTGAAGATCAAGGTGAGTCCAAGAAGCTATAGCAGCTATTGATGGGCTTAGTAGACTTGAACCTTCCTGTTAAATGTATATTAGAATCTTTAACATATATTTTGTGTTATAGAATTCTTGATAACAACTCAAGCCTCTCCCAGACGTAATTTAGCATACACAAACTAACATCTATTCTTTTGTTAAATTAAAAGCATAATACGTGCATTATGTTGTACATTTTGTAACCTCCTGTTGACTGAAGACAGATCCAACTGAATTATGAACAGCATAAAATGTATATGATGTGGGTAAAACATTACAGAAAAGAAATACGAAAACCTGCATACAGAATACACTAATACACTAATGTGAATGATTTCAAAAGAAGGCAAAGTTTATATCTTGTTATATCATAACAGAGTGCTACTATATAGTATATACAGTATCCACGGACATTCTGAGTATTTGTGTATATATATATATATATATATATATATATATATATATATATATATATATATATATAGATATAGATATATAATTTTATGATTATGCAGTCAGGAAGAGATATGACATGGTGTGAGTTTCAAATGATTTGATTCTGAATTGCCACATGGGAATGGGAACAAGTGAAAATCTCATTTGTCAGCCGGATCTCTTAAGATTATGATATTCTAGTTATAGTTGCAGCTAGGCATCTACAGCTTTAGCTTAAGAGCTTAATTAAATACTACGCCTTCAAATGATGATCAGTGATTTATGATCTTTGAAACATTAAGAGTGACAGCATTCTAGAACACAGAATGCTGTCACTATGCAGATTTTAACCTCTTTCAAGATTTTTAATAAAGGGTATAAGTAATTTGACAGGCAATTTACAGCTACTTAAATCTAAAGCAATTGGTAAGACTGGCCTTGGCTATTTCATCACCAGTATGACACATGAAGGATGATCACTCCTCTGGAGCAGGATAAGTAATCGTAAAGCTGCTGATTTGCTGATCTGTTGGACGTGTCTACGGTCTGTTCAGAGCTGAACGGGGAAAGAGTTCTGGTTTTCTGCACCTTTCACGTAACACAAGCAAAATTACAGGAGAGTGTCTCTTTCAGTGAGTTTGATCGAGCACACAACTGATTTCACTCATTGGCCCTGGAGTGAGATGGAAACTAGAAAGAGATAGTTGGCACAATTTTTTATTTGCTGCTGGAACATCCAACATCCTATGTTTCTGATGAGTCACTATGCACACCCCATACTTTTTCCATGACCTTGATGTTTTGGGAGATCTTGAATTTACATACGCAAATCAATATTGTTGTATGTATGTACAGAATTTACTACATATCTACAGAGCTCAACCAATTATTTAAACATGATGAGTGAAAGAAATGCTAATATTGGTATTGATTTCAACAGGATTTGGTCAACCAATGCCCCAATTCATAATATCGATGTTCTATGTTTTGCACATAATAACATTTCAAATAATCTATAAGGGCCTTTTTATGAGCTTGGGCATAATACCTGGGAGCTAGTGTTGGCAGTCCCCGGATTTCAAATGGGAAAATTTACAACAAATGCTAAAAGAACACCATGGAAATTAAATCAAGTAATGAATTTCTGTCATTCTTTGTCCACAGCCTCCTTGCAGGGTAAAGACACCGATGTGCCTTTGGTAATTTGGTAAACTATCAAATTTGAAAGAACGTTGTAACAAGGAGGCTTTTCTCCTCCATTCCATTTCACCTCCCAGAAATTAGCCTAGTTTCCGGGATCTAGTCGTACAATCTAATTTACAGCTCATTATAATATAGACAAGGAGATTATGAAGTGGTTTCTAACCAAAGTCTACGTTCATAAACATAAAGACACAACATTCATAAGAGCAAACAAATGAATGTCTCTGGTCTCAATGACGTACCTCCTCTTTTTGCAGAATTGCTGAAGGCCGGAGGAGAACAATACTAATGGATACAGCCAGTCATTTAAACGCGACTCCAGCGGAGGACTGGGTAAATTCTTCTGGACTTGCAGCCGAGTCCACAAACTGCTGCTCAACAATGGACATGTATAACAACATCCCTTTTCCGGACCTGGAGGACAGCACCAAGCTGGTGGGAGTGCAAGTGATCCTCATTCTGGCTTACAGCACCATCATACTGTTCGGAGTCATGGGGAACTCTCTGGTGATATATGTGGTGTACAAGTTCAAAGCCCTGCGCACCGTCACCAATTTCTTCATTGTGAACCTGGCCGTGGCAGACCTCCTTGTCAATACTCTGTGTCTGCCGTTCACACTGATCAACACCCTCCATGGAGAGTGGAGGTTTGGCCAGGTGCTCTGTTTCATGCTGCCGTTCTCTCAAGGCCTGGCCGTGCACGTCTCCACCATCACGCTCAGCATCATCGCCCTGGACCGCCACAGGAGCATCGTCTACCACCTGGAGACCAAGCTGTCCAAGGACATGTGCACCGCCGTTATTGTCCTCACGTGGGCAGTGAGCGCCGTCCTGGCCAGCCCGCTCGCCGTCTTCCGGGAGTTCGGGACATTTGACCTTTCACCTGAGCAGTCCATACAGGTCTGTACAGAAAAGTGGCCCGGGAGCGGCATGGACGGGACCATCTACAGCATCTCCATGCTCCTGCTCCAGTACGGCCTGCCGCTGGCCATCAACTCGTTTGCCTACATCCGCATTTGGAGTAAGCTGAAGAACCACGCGAGTCCGGCGGGCAGGAACGACCGCCACCAGCGCAAGAGGAAGACCACCAAGATGCTGGTTATGGTGGTGGTGGTGTTCGCGGTGAGCTGGCTGCCACTTGACGCCTTCCAGCTGGCGATTGACATCGACAACAGCGTCCTGGACATGAAAGACTTCAAACTGCTCTTCACCATGTTTCACATCGTGGCCATGTGCTCAACATTCGTCAACCCCATCCTCTACGGGTGGATGAACAACAACTACCGGACCGCGTTTCTGTCTGTGTGTAAGTGTGGCCCAAAAGGCCACAGTCAACCGAGGGGCTTTATGAACAGAAAGACGCTGAGGGAAAAAGACGTGAGTGATACAGATTTAAAATCAACTAAATTCTGAATTCACATCCATGAACTGTAAATGGACAAATAATATCAACTGGAGTGGTAAATGGGCTACTGTGTCTGAGATTGTTAGGCAGCAAGTTGTAAATGAGGAATATATAATTCTTCTGTTAATGTGAAAAATGTATGTCCACTAGTGTTTGCAATGCTTTTGGTATGAACCTACTGTAAGGGTGTATTATGGGTAAAACATCACCTTGTGTGTTCACATGTGTAATTGACACATTTTGTAAACTACATTGATGAACTGTTCCAAATATATATTTGAGAGCTTCTGAAACAACATACAACCAGATGTTTATTTTTATTTGATTTATTGGACTAGGTCTTTTACAAAATCTTATTTTGGCCAGATGTAAGTGTTGAATAGTAAATGCGGTACAAGAATATTACATTGCCTTTGTGAATGCTACATTAGTAAATTATGTTCATCATCATTGATCAGGTATTTCACCTTTGGATGTTTTTCTTTCAAATGGATTTTGGAGGCATTGATAAATGTGCTAAATAACAAGCTGAGATGCGAGCCAAAATGCTAGTTTAAAAGGCAAGTTACCATTCATTAACACGTCAAAATGCCTTGGAAAATAGGTAGGCCTGATGGTTGCAAACTCAGGCAGAAAAGTCAGCATGTAATTATATAACCTGACTAATTGATTTAATCTAGCTTTGTGTCAGGACTGACATTTCCAAGTCCCATGCATGGAGGAATTAGGATATATGAACTAAATTTGACAAATGCAGTGCCACTTGGAACATTTACCTCCTTGGAGTTTTCATTGTGTTACAATATGAATTCAAAATGGATTTAATTAGGGGTTTTTAACACCTATCAACCCAAAAAGGTCCATAATTACAAAGTAATAAAATAAAAATGTAATCTAAATGATTTACAAATTTCAAAACAGAAAACAGTTGATTACATAGGTTCTCACTCCATTTTGAACATTTTTGGTAGACATGCAGCAATAAGAGTCAACATTATTTGTGGGTTAAGCTTCGTACATCTAGAAACAGCCATTTTTGCCCATTCTTCATTGCAAAATGAATCAAGCTTCTTTGATAAACAGCACTTTTCAACTCTTTCCACATAGTCTCAATTGGAATGAGGTCCAGGCTTTGATTGTGCCACTTTGATTGTGCCACTTTGATTGTGACATTCACAGACTGGTCCCAAAGCCATTCCAGAATGTTCTGACACCCCGTATTAGACAGATATATACTAGCGCTATATTCTCTCCGTTTCATAATAATGGACTTCACTGTGCTCTGGGGGATATGTTCTTATACCCTTCCCTTGATTGGTGGATTTGAAAAACCTTATTGCAGATTTGTTTGGAATTTTAATTCGTCTTTATGATTTAGTCTGCGTTAGGAATTGTACAAACCAACTGTGTGGAGGCACTCCCAGAGACAGGTGTATTTCATCTGAAATCATGTAAAACACCTTAATGGCACACAGCTGGACTCCATTCGACTAATTATGTAAAGACGATTGGTTCCAACACAGCTCATTCAGGTGTACAACAGCAAAGGGATACTAAGGCAATTCATTATTTTCTTTATGAAATGTTAAGTTAATTAAAAACAATTTCAATTTTCTGTATTGATCACTGGCAAAGCTCTGTTAAATTAAATGCATTATGATTCCTTGTTGTGACAGTAATAAACTGAATAGTACAATGTGGGTGAATGCATTTGAGAGGCACTGCAGATACCATAGGGCAAGTTATGTACACTACAGCTCTGGAAGATGTATGGCAAGATTATAGACCCTCCTTCAAGAGACCCCCTCCCATCCTTGCCTTTGGTTACAGCCAGCAGTCTAATTAACACTGTATGCCCTCACTGTTTCTGGATTATTTAAAGAGGCTGTCTCTTCCTGTTGGTTAGATGCTCATGATTGTTGTGGGTTGTGAGCAGGGGATCAGTTCAATGTCTCTGTTTTTAGTAACACATTCATGGGCAATTTAGCACGTAAGGCAATAACTGTTTATTGTGCTGTCGAAGGTTATTGACATGCAGCTGCCTCTCACTGAGAGCAAACCCAGGGGAGCTACCTGTTCTAACTTGAATCTGAAGGACACAAACAATTGTGTTTGTTGGTGTCGGTCATGTGTGTCGGTCATTCTCACAAACTGAATTTGACCAAAGAACTCTTAAGAGTCATTTAACAAGACATGTTTTAGGATGAATGACATTCAGATCAGCATTTACTAATTAAAAAAGAAACCCGATGAATGCGTTACCAAGGTAAACAAATTAACATGCCTCCAAATAACCAAGGCCTTGAGTAACACATAACATGCAAAATATTATAAAACGACATAAAACAAGAATTATACAATTTTTGTTGTTTTGGTAATGAGAAGGCCAAGTGGAAACAAAAAGGTTGTTGTCATACACTGAAATTATGTTGAAAAGTCTGAATACATTAACTGAACTTTTGATTATCTAAGTACTACTCGCATAGATGATGCACTTCTCTGAATTATGTAATTTCTCCTTCAATTCTGCAATCGCTTTAAGCACTTAAGTTGATGACTTACCGCTTCCATCGATTCTAAAATGCTAAAGTCAAAATCTATGACTGCAACAAAACATTAGAAGATATAGGCTACGTTTAATGCCAATGTATATATGTATGCATGTATGTATGTACAAAGTGCCTGCTAAATTATTCACAATCTTGACCAATTCTCTAATATTACTCATTCCGTCACAGCAAAAAAGCAAGGAAAGAATCTGCCAAGAAAATCTGCCATTCATTGATATTGAAATATTTTCAATTTTCTTGAATAATATTTGCCAACATAAAACCAGCATCACCTTGCAATAAAATATTTTTTGTTTCAGATTTAAAAAATAAATACAAAAATCTTACTGAAAATAATTCAGTAATCTGAAAAAATTAGTAAGGGGTGTGAATAATTTTCCAAGGCACTGTATATACAGCAGTGGCTCTCAAAAGAAATGAAGGCTGGAAGCTTGTTTCCTTGTCTAATATAATTCATACATTAACTGCCAATATGGCATACTTTTGTTTCCCCCAGACAGCATTTAAGATAAAAGTTTCTGATTTGTAAATTCAATTGTGACTGAGACAGCACAAAACCAGTTAAGAACCACTATATTTAAGAATTATATCAATTATTTCAAGTGAAATGCTGACTGTAGCTAATATATTGATATAACTGTATCAATTACTGTACATAACTGAGTTATCAAAGGGAGAATGAATGTGAAAAAGTAAAAAATAACAGAGGTATTAAAAAAATATGTATCGATTCTGTGAAACGATGGGGTTCATACTGCACTTTGACAAATTAATCGACTAATGTTGCCATGAAAGGCGAAGGACACGAAACTTGATTACAGCTATGCAATGCGACTATTTTTGACAAGGATGGGTGTCAAAGAAAGAAAGCCTCAAGACATTCTGGAATATGAGTCAATATGAGTTTTTACAGTCCACCAAAGCCCTCCAAAGACTGGCTATGTTGTATGCTAGTGGCTACATGATGGGACTAGTTAATTCACCATCTGTATGACCACAGGAGGCACAGGCAAAGTGGGTTTATATAGGACTTATTGGGTATCTAACAAAATGAATATGCAAAATTGCAAACACAATCTGGACACCTTTGTAAAAGAACAAGAAATGCAAAAATCTGGAATACATATTAATAGACATTGGGAATATGATGTGCATAAAGCAGACAGTTTACTAGCAAATGAACGGTAATAAACCCTAAAGTTAATATCTTCAAATTTCCTATGAATGTGTTGAGGTCAAATGAACGGTAATAAGCCCTAAAGTTAATATCTTCAAATGTCCTATGAATGTGTTGAGGTCAAATGAACGGTAATAAGCCCTGAAGTTAATATCTTCAAATTTCCTATGAAAAACCCTGTTGCGGTCATCTCAACTGAGATGTGGCTCACAAAACATACAACAACTCCCCCTGCTGTCCAAATATATGGCTGCACCTCGAAATAAAGGCCAGGAACCACTGTCTGAAATTAAATGTGTCCACACCTTAAAATAAAGGCCAGGAACCACTGTTCGAAATTAAATATATGTCTGCCCCTTGAAAATAAAGGCCAGGAACCACTGTCTTAAATTAAATATATGTCTGCCCCTCGAAAATAAAGGCCAGGAAACACTGTCTGAAATTAAATATATGTCTGCACCTCGAAAATAAAGGCCAAGAACCACTGTTCGAAATTAAATATATGTCTGCCCATCGAAAATAAAGGCCAGGAACCACTGTCTGAAATTAAATATATGTCTGCCCATCGAAAATAAAGGCCAGGAACCACTGTCTGAAATTAAATATGTCTGCCCATTGAAAATAAAGGCCAGGAACCACTGTCTGAAATTAAATATGTGTCTGCCCCTCGAAAATAAAGGCCAGGAACCACTGTCTAAAATAAAATTACTGTAGCTAATACTAGGACACAAGGATGTTTTGGGTATTTGGTTCCTCTGTATTACTACTATTTTCCAAAAAAGGGAACACTTTTTTACTAAAGTTTCACTAAATGCACCAGATTCATCTACAATCAACGGATTGAGAGTGGTTATTAGATATATACTCTGGACCTCAACAGATATTGATGATATGTTAACTCATTTCTACTGCAGTAAAATGTTATGTAATCATGTCCAAAATTATCTGCACCCTTGAGAGAGCAAATTAATTCTGAGCTATACTGAATACTCAACAATTGAATTACATTGTATTTTTTTAATATAATCTATAACTCCCAGAGCGATAGGGGTCAAAGAGATAGAAACCCCTGTTGTCAATACTCCAACACCATCCATTACATTCTAAAATGTAAATTAAAAGATGTTAACTCATTTCCCAATGTAGACTATACACAGCCTTGATATCCTTCAGTTACAATGGTACCTTCTCACAAATAACACTGCCAAAATAATAATGGATTACTAATCTACACAGTGTGTATGGTACACAAGTGGTGGAGACACCTCTTGACCCCACTGCGACCCTGCTCATCTGAGTGGTGTTGGAGCTACATATTCCGTCAACATCTATTCAGCCCCGCCCCCCTATCGAGCGCTGCCACCTCATTCGCTCTGACTGATGACACCGCTGTACCTCTGGGCATTCTTATGCTCCTCCTCCTTGAAACGCTTCCGTATCTGGTCAATCGCCTCTCTGCCTACAGAGTTCGAGGAAGTGCGAAAGAGAGCCATGTGTGACAAGAGTTATAAGGTCCACCAAGATAAGTTCACATATATTCCATCAGCTAAATGTATTTCACAATATCATACCATCGGTACAGTAACTGGTTAGCTTCTTAGAAATTCGTAATCCAACCAAAGTTTCACCATACCTACAGGATCAGGGAGTGTTTCTCTGGTAATAGGTCTGGTGTGAAGGGGTTGCTTGGGGTTCTCCTGCAACCTCGCTCCACCGTCACCACACATACCGGTCACCTGAGGCGACCCCGCCAGTACCCTAGTACTGTGGCTCCTCCCACTTAGCTGAACGGAGATGCTGCCGCTGAGTGTGAGGTACTCCCGGTGGAGCCGGCGCACCTCCAGCTGCAGCAGGTCCTTCTGTTTCTGCAAGGTGAAGAAGCAACCCTCCAATATGGCCTGCTCTTCCCGCAGTCGTTTGGCTATGCCCTCCGCCTCCGAGCACATCTCCAAGCTCCGTTTGAGGTCTCCTCGCAGCGTCTCGTTCTCCTCTTCGAGACGGGCCACCTCGTCGGACATGACGGCGGGACTGGCTTGCTGTCGGCTGCCTGGCGAGGCCGCAGGGCTGACGAGGCCCAGGGGTCTCCTCTCCAGAAGGACATTGTGCTGGCCCATCTCTGGCTCACCCGTGACATGACTGACATCCTTGACCAGAGAGACTGCTCGAGCCTCCTGGTGGCCCTTCTCCTGGGTGAGTTTGGCACAGCGCTCGCTTGCCTCCTCCAGTTGTGCCAACGTCCTGTTGTCCACAGGCCTTTCTTTTTGGTTCTGGGCCTGGCTGAGATCTCTGGGTCTGTCCTCTAACTGACTGCCAGTCTCTAGGGCATGTATGACTCTGCGATTCTTGGCAGCCAGTTTCTTATTGCGTTCATCCAGGGTTTGATTCTGGGCTTTGAGGTCCTTGTATCTTGGGAGGATCCTCTTGAGCTCACGGGCGCACACCTTGCAGTAATCCTTCATATGGCAAAGCTTAGCCTGCAAGTCCTGTGTCTCCTTTTCCAAGAAAATGCATCTTTCCTCCATTTTGGATATATTCCTAGATCCTGGGGATGTTTTGGCAATATTTAAAGTGTCAGAATGTGCATTTATTCTGGAGGTAGCACTCTCACTGTTATCAGAAGACATATCTTGTGAATTGATTCCACTTGTTGAGCCTAAAACGTTAACATTCGTCAAAGATTGTCTGTCTTCCTCTTTGCCTCGTCTAATCTTCTTGTTCAGTCTCAGGTTGTCCTCTTCGAGTGACACTAGTGCATTTTTCAGTCTGCTCACCATCTTCTCCAAATCTGCTTTTTTCTCAGATTTGCAGTGTGTCCCAATAGCACTGTCTACTGGGCCACTACCACTTGGGGAGAAATCTGGTTCATTTTTTGCTTCAAGCCCGACTACATTGTTCAACTTTTCAGAAAATATCCCTAACTTGCTGTTACTACTGTGAAGAACACTCTTTGTTTTTCCCATTTGTTGGCAAACTGGCGCGGTACATTCAACCTGAAATTAATGCAAGAAATGAGTGAGGTGCCTACTGACTGTACTCTGCAAATAACTACAACTTCGTTCCTAAACAGCTAACTAGAATAGGGGCAATCATTTTAAGCATTATAGCTATACTGTACAGGGATAACACAACTGTACCTCTAATTTGAAGAATTTTCTAGGCCACAAAAACATATTATGAACTTGGCTTGCTAACGCTGGTAAAGCTAATTATTTTAACTGTTACTAGCTAGCTAGCTAGCTACTTAAACAAGCCTTGATCCTAAGCCAGTCAAAGCCATCTGTTGCTGCTGTCTTATCTACAGCAAAGGTACGGTCATAACGAAAACAATGTTACCTATTGCAGATACTCTGTTACATGACAACAGCACAGCCTATTTCGTTTGTGTCAGGAATATTACAGTACACTGTAGCTAATTTAATTAATTCAAGTTTCTAATCGTTGTGCGTTACCATGGCAGCCAGGATCAAATGAAACATTGATTCATAATGCGTGCAAGTAGTGAGTCAGTCCACAATTTCAATCTTCCACAATTTCAATCTTCTACATACTTACTCTATGTAATTATTTATATATTTGGTAATATTCTTACCAAGTTTAATGTAACAAAATGTTTGAACATGTATAGTTGCTTTATGTATTTGATACCTTTTTTGCCCGTTTCTTCAGCATTCTAAATACTGTTTTGACTGAAATAGTATGTGATCATCCCCATAAATCTAGCAATTTTTCATACATATGGCATAAATATGGCATCTGCCTTATGGCATCTAAAACATGAACAAAACAGACGACACTACGAGCAGTTGACCAGGCGCAAAACAGTAAAACACGGAGTGAACATATAACCAACGGAACACCGATGAGTAAACATTATCACAAATCACATTTCCCAAATGTGCCACAGAACCATTTTCTATTGCAGTTATTGTATAGCCAGCGGCATCATCTTCCATGTCAAGTGTTTTGGATGTTTCCTCCCAGAGACAACATCTGAACAACTTTCCGAAGCTGTGCTCAGAATATGCAGAGGATTTAACGCAGAAATGTGCAAACATATTTTTGACTGAGCTATTTTTATTTCAATATCAGTTACATTTTTGTTTGAGCACGTTCAACAGTTGTGCTTTTGCTCCTAATGAGCAAAAAAGAACATTTAGCATGCATTGCCTATTAGCTGTGGAAAAAGTGTAATTAATCAAGCATGCCCTACACCCTTGCTCAGAGGGTCCTCCATGGTCACGTGTTGCTGATGAAACTCAAATGATGACTTTATAATTTTTTGGTGGAATCAAGCGAGCTCAAAATGCTACATGGGCTTTATGGGATTTCACATAAATCACAGAGGCTGCATTGCTGCATATTCTTTGGAACGGACCACTGGATTGTCTAATAAGTCTTTCACCCAGAATGCAAACTTGGCCTGCTATTTGGAGCCACGTCCTGGTGGAAGGCTTTAGGCTTTATCAATGTCAACTTACCGTTTCACATGTACATTCGTTTCTTGACTCACCGCTGTTGTGATAACGTTGTAGAATGGTACAGTCCTTATGAATTAGTAAATGTAATAGCTGCTGATAATGTAATAACCTTTGTGTTTATAGATAATATAATACATATTCGGAAGTCATAAGTTAACAATGTTTTTGTACATCATGTAAAAATGCATTCGTAATTACAATATGAAGTACTAATAATGTAATTTATAATGTAAATGTATCAGAATTAAGGGACATCTTAAACAGCCCATGAGCTTGACCCTGAAATGGAGACATTCAGTGCCCTTAGGTGGACAATGTCTCAGTGATTTTTGGCAAAGGTTCAAATTAGCAGTACATTGATCTGTGACCTCTCGGGCACATAAAATAACTGTATAAAGGGCTTTAGAAAGTGAAGGTCAGTTACTTTTTAAATATACATAACATAGCTAACACTAAACCCCCAGCTCCCACTACTATTAAAAACAACTTAAAACGACTTTCTCTTTCATTTGTTCTTTATTTTCCATCCATTGATTGTCCTCATTTCCTTTCATCCCCAGCAAATAACCGGGAGAAGCGGACACCTTCACAGTGCCAGGCCGTCCCCCTCTGGATCCCTTGAACTCAGTTTCAGAGCTCATGTAGTAGGTCTCATTTGAGTTGTTACAAAAACAAGAATAACATGAGTCGTTTCCAGAAGATGGAGTCAAAACTCCCTTTATTTGAAGGCAGAGAGCAGTAGACATGTAACTGTTTTAACAAACAAACAGACTCTCTGGAATTGTGCAAAACAGAGCATGAAGACAAAATCAGAGCACAGTAACAAACTGGTACAGCCAATGGGGCCTCAGTGTCAGACGCAGAGTTTTTTTTTAGGGTGGTGTGTGGGTGTGTGTGTGTGTGTGTGTGTGTCGGGTCCTACGCTGAGGGGAAAGTGGTGACAAGGTTGTGTCCCTCCGGAGGTCTCGTCCGAGCTCTAGCGTGGGTCTCGCAATACAGTTGGCCCTGAACGAAGAAGTAGCCCTTCTGTTTAAGGTTGACGTCACAGTCAGTGCACACGAAGCAGCCAGGGTGACGGAACTTGTCTTTCGCCTTCACAACTGTGCCGCTATAAAAGGACAAGAGAGGTAGCAACCTGAGTATTGTCAGGTTCCCTTAGCGCTGATCTCAGGTCAGCCTTTTTCCAACCATTGTTAGGATTTGGGGAGAGGAGCTGATTGTAGATGTTTACTTCACTCTAGTGCTGTGATATCAATGCTTTGAGAGAATCAAGCCTCTCTTCTTGCCAGTCGAAACAGTCTAACATAATCTACAGAATGGTGCAAATCATCTGAGAACATAAATGAATTATGTTCATTATTTATTCTTGAAGAATAGAACTTAGAAATACCACTTGGGCTTAGCTAAACTGTGGTACCAACTCAGAACTAAAAACATCAGCTGGGTTCATTAAGTCAACAAACTCTTCACAGCCTTAAAACCTGGTTCAGAATGTCCCTTCATCCGTAGCTCTGAATGTCAGACGTCCATATTTCTCCAGCCCCATCCCTCAGCTTTTACAGAAACAGGGGCTTTGTTATTGTTTCAAATGCTGATTCACGCTTTAAGGAGCAACCGTTATAACACTCCTTTCCGCGGCTCGTCTCGAGGATGATTTGTCCTACTCTGTGACTTCTCTGTAGGAGGAGGCTGTTTTGTCAATGACAGGTAGTACAGAAAAAATATTTCACCCCACGAATCCCCCTGTTACAATTAATTGTTGAATAAAATGGCTGAAAGTCACTATCAGCATTTTCTAAGACATTTGGCAGAGGAGCTCCACCCCTCGAGGTACTCACACGATGCCGTTCCCACACTTGTCACACACGGGCAGTTTCTGCAGGTTTCCCAGGGGCGCTGGCGGCTTAGTTGTGGGCGCCCTAACTGTCCTTGTCACCATGGGCCGGGTGCCTGGACAACATGTGCAACAGAAGATATTCCCTATGTACTTCACCATTTGGTAGGGAGTTGTCATTTTAGTTTTAGGATGTTTAATTCACAAGTATGGCCTCACTTCATCACAGTAACTACCTGCGGGTTGGAGGAAATATTAATATTTTTCTCAGACTAGTTCCATTACGTGTGACAACTTAATTTTGGAAAACAGACATCACTTACATATTGACAAAAAATAAATAAAAGTTAAAAAGCATATATAAAGGATATTTCATGCTAATAAACTATGATATTTAACAGGATAATGTTCATTGTAGTATATTTCAGTTGTGATAAGAGATAGTTATTAAGACCTGAAGTACCCAAAAAGGCCACAAGATGTCTTGTGAATAAATTAGCTACAGTACATAATGTACTTGAGTGAACTGGTTGTTTACTTAAAGTAACGATGGACTCTTTGCTTAGTTGAACGGTTGTTTCCATTATATAGACTACTACCGTAATGACGGTCTTCTGTATACCAACCCTACGTTGTCAATACAATGTATGAAATGCAATCAAGGTGACATCCTCATGAAGCTAGTTGACCGAACGACACAAGTTTGCAAAGCTGTCAAAGGGCAAGGGTCACCACTTTAAAGAATCTACACTATGTATTTTGATTTTTTTAACCCTTTATGGGTTGCAACATGATTCCATGTGTTATGTCATAGTTTTGATGTCTTCACTATTATTCTACATTGTGGAAAATATTCAAACTAAAGATAGCATTGAATGAGTAAGTGTGTCCAAACTTTCGACTATTAATGTACTCATACCTGCCCTATAACACTGACTGAGCATATAGTAACATGCAGTATCTAGATCTTCTATAACACTTTTCTAAAACCCAATGGCAATTTTTGAAAAGCCACTTAACATAACTATTGAAGCCTTCTGGACTGAAGCCTGGACATTTGGCCAGTGTGAGATAAGTTATATCAACTCATATATTGAGTTCTCCTTATTAGTAAATATAAACACAGTTCAAAAGCAAACAACCACCTATACCCTAACTTTGTTATCAATGTCCAACAAAATACAGATTTTAATTTAGATCTTCATTTTCCTTCATGTTTACTATTATTCATTTGTCGATGTAAAAATATATATTTGATATTGGTGAACTGGAGATTATTTGATAACCAAAATTGCATCCAAAGTTAGTGGGTTGGAGAGAACTTACCCACATTGATCACAACTGATTTAACCCTGACCAGTTTTTTCTTGAAGTGTCTCATTAAGATGGAACGTTATTTCTAATAACCGTGAGATTCTGGGTTGCAAAAATAATACACGATATGCAACACCCAATCTCTTCTTGGCTGCATCGCTGCAGCCGTTTGAATAAAAAGAGGAGTCAGGGGAGAACTGACCGTCACTTTCCACGAAGTCCTGCAGGGCCTTGAAGGACCCTGACTGTCGGGGTTCATGGGGTTCCTCCTGGTCTTTCAGAAGCATGCGGTACACGTCAGACTCCTCAATGGAGCTCAGCGTCCTGCTACTGCAGAGTTGGACAAGAACAAACGTTTCGATAAACGTACATCCAACGTTTTCTGCGACGACCGCACCTGTTCAGGTCACAATCTGCTCTGCTCTTGGTGGAACAGGGAGACACCAATGGATTCATATCAACACTATCATATGAGATGTAACATCAGAGTCCTATTGAGCCCTGCGGGTCCAGGCCTACCCGGCTCCAGGCTTAGGGAAAGGCTTGGAGTCGTGAGGGGGAAATGATGCCAGCCAGCTGGGGCTCTCTCCAGGGCCGTGAGGCTTTCAGTTATAGGCTGGGTTAGGTCAAACCAGGCAGACATTACAGAGACCAGACATGGGTCGTAACCGTATTGGAAATAATTTCCAGTGTTTATATCCGAGCTTTACAGAGCTTGGACCACTAAAACAGTCCCGGAGCCTCCAACCCCATTCATTTGGCACGCCCGGCCGGCTACAGCAAATCGCTCAATGCATCCCAAAGATTTCAAATAGGATTTTAACCCAGGCATAACACAGTCATCAGGAGACGTCCATAAAAGGAAACAAAGCGAAGACAGAGGGGAAGAACTCAGATGAATAATGGACAGGAGGAGAATGGAGAGGACAGAGAGAGAAGGTTAGATACGACGAGGGGAAGAACAAACAATGTCTCTAAGCAGCGGCCTTTTCTAAATACATTTCTTTTTATAGCCGTGGTCAACATGCAGACCACAGAGTCTTCTGATCAGAGTTTGCTGCAAGAGATATGCAAGTTAATACCATACATGGGTTGAATATACTATAAGCAAAACATTTTATATTTTATATATGAAATAAGTTTCGGTCAAATATATCCAGGGACCACAATTTTCGTAAATATTCTACGTTTATAAACATTACAAGTTTTCGTAACTGACTAAAATGTAAAGGATGTGAGCTGTGAATTCAGAATTAAGAAAAATGTAATCATCAAATCCTTGCAGGCTACATTTTAGGTAAAAGAATTACCAGAATTCACAAAGTAACTTGATATTGGAAATGCTGCGTTTTCCATGTCAATTCAAAAGCATTAAAATGATTTCTTTGTTAACATCTTGTTTAAATAATATTCAAAGAAATAGTTGGCACACAAGGGGACAGCTCTTGGATTTTACTAACAGCCAAATGTTCTACTTTCTTTTTCCGTGTTCTACTATCATTTCAGATAAAATAGTAACACGTTGCAGAACTGAGATGCTGTACAGAACTGTAACTTGATGTGATTTATAGTCTCGTTCAGAAAAACCTTCTGGGTAAGCCAGGGAAAAATTCATTCCTGTGTAGTTGCGTAACACACTCATCAGACTAACACCCCATATTTCTGGTAGCTAGGCTAATGAGAGCCACCTGACTTCCTTGGATACAAAACCTCTATATCCCCATCTGAATTCTGAAGTCAACAGAAAAAAAACCTATGAAAGCAGCATTCGGCTCTAAAACTTTTCGAGCAATGCTCAGTTCTTCACAAACATTTATGAAGAGTAACTTTTCAATAATATATTTACATGGGTAGACTTTCTTCTAGGTCAGGAAGGAAACAGATATCAATTTTTTTCAGTTTTTTAGCACAGACATTGATGATACCTATTTCATTGAATAAGGAACCCTTAATATAATTTGTTTGTGTGGTTGCCCCAAATAGATATCTGAAGAGGAAAGAGGAATCCTTTATGTATATGCATCTAATGAAAGAGGAACGTAGCAATGGTTCCATGCTGCCGCTCCATTTTTGGCCATGTTTGAAAACCAAAATCCTAGATCGAGATTATCTAATTAATCACAATAGACAACTACCAGGTAAGCCTATTGTAGTTCTGAAAAAGGTTTTGGGAAAGTTATAGTATATCTGTAAACCAATATTGCAGATAGCATTATCAACGGGCTGGACTGGTCAACAAAACTGCATGTCTCACACAGATAAGGGTCACATCAATGGACAATGACTGGAAGAAAACAGAAATGTGTTTGAATTTGTTTTTTAAAGTCAATATTGGCTGAACGGGGATGATTAGGTAGTAGGGCAGTGCTTGTGACGTCTGACACTAGTTGTATAACAATTTGCAGTGGAATGTGAACATTTCATGTAGCCTACTTTCACTATTATTTGGCAGATAACACGGTTGGAGACCCCTGATTGAGCTGATACCCTGATTGAGCTGATATTATAGTCCGACACTAACAACAGAAGCCAAACATTGGCTGAAAGAAAATAAAAGCAGCTATCAGATAAGACAATGGAAGGCCTTAAATGTTGTCAGTTCTATAATCTCAAATCAGCACAGCCAAAACATGACTAACCACCGCCTAGAGTATGGCTCCTCTCTAGGTTTCTTCCTAGGTTCCACCCTTTCTAGAGACTCTATAGTTTTAGATTTTAACATCTTGCTTTTGGGGGTTTTAAGCTGGATATCTATATAAGAATGTTTTAAAAACCGCTAATGTCAAAAGGCTTTATTAAATAAACTGAATTTACTTATTGATTGATCCAGCTATCTGGTCACCTGGTCAAAAGTTGCCCCTTACCCCTCAGGCTTATCATGCACCAGACCCCTCATCTGTCCATGCATGGCGTCCTGGATGTTTCCGGATGAGTACAGCCCTATTGGGGTGTTGTAGGCCGTGCTGACCACCTGGCGGTGGTCGTCGATGTTAGCGGCTGCTATAAAGGGCTGAGCCTTCCGATTGTGACCCACACCGATGGGTTTGAACTCCTGAATGGAGGGGAAAAAAACAGACCTTCTCAGAGGTTCAGTAATTTGACCTAGAAAGACTAGCAAGTGTGGTACTGTACACTGAAACGCTCAGATACAAGCCACACACGCTCTCCTCTCACTCCGTCGTTTTCTCCCTCTCACCTGCTGCTCGGCCTCCAGGTTGATTTTAAAAGGGTTGGCTTTACCGTCAACTCTGACCTGAGGTGACCATAGCTTGGTTTCTGGCCTGAGAAAAAACAAACAGGTCAGGATAAAACCGAGCAAAGTCAACTCCTTTGACCGCTGAAACGATTATGACCACAGAACCAACATGTCAGCTGGGCCACTGAGCACGGTCCAACTTCAAAGACGTCTTTTGGTCTTTTGGTCTGTGTGTGTGTGTGTGTGTGTGTCTGTGTGTGTGCACGTGTGTCTTTCTGTAGGTTATTTTCCCTTTTACCTAGGGAAATCATTATGTGTATCATTATGTGTGATATTAACGATATCCTGGGAAATCAAGATAGGTTTGAAGTTGTTCTCGCAAAAATATTCTGAACCTGGAAATGTTTGACATGCAGTAAGTCTA
>JACXGJ010001117.1:67596-93329 GCA_016801105.1 Esox niger | reverse complement strand
TAGCCCAGAGGGTGTCATCCGTCCTCTAGGATGCCTAGCCCAGAGGGTGTCATCCGTCCTCTAGGATGCCTAGCCCAGAGGGTGTCATCCGTCCTCTAGGATGCCTAGCCCAGAGGGTGTCATCCGTCCTCTAGGATGCCTAGCCCAGAGGGTGTCATCCGTCCTCTAGGATGCCTAGCCCAGAGGGTGTCATCCGTCCCCTAGGATGCCTAGCCCGGATGGAATTATAAGACCCTGTATTTGCTGTAGAAAATCTAATATAATTTATAGGTGCAGCGAGGATGTGTGGAACCAGCGCCTCAAGTCTAACTGATAACGGATATCAATGTCGGTGATTATTAAATGTCTCTTTCTGCATTAACCCCTGAGTAGATTTCATTGTAGCAGTTCTTTAAACTTGGCTACTCTTAGATTACCTTAAAGTAAAATAAAAAAAACATACTGTCAACGTTTTTTTCCCATGTGCTGCTATCCCAAAGGGCCAATGGAGTACCAAAGGAGGAAATATTCAAAATAATCATCAAAGAACAATAAAGAAGCAAGGCTCAAGCCACAGCCCCCTGAATATTACTCCAGAATTTATTTTTAATCAGCAGCATAATAATCCATTTGTCAATGAATAGCCGCTTTGCAGATTGCTTTCAGAGCAGACAATCGCGATATTCATATTGATACGAATTCCTGGGAAAGTTCATATCACAGGGTCACTGTTAAATGGTGGAGTTTTTTGTGTGGAGAGAATTAGAAATTGTACTTAGGAAAAAATGGTTTATAGGCTTCATGACTGAAGAGAATAGATTATTAGACCGTCTGACCCCCTGTGATCCTGTCCAAATATGATCCTGTCCAAGCAGTGCTAAGATAAATCTACAAGCTGTAGCTCTGGATGGGAATGTCCACCAAATTACTAAAATGATACCCATAACAATGAGAGTCCTAAACTCCTGGCCGATCATGCAAAGCGCCGGGGCTCGGCTAACACTCAAAACGACTTGGTACAAATCGCTCCACCAATAGGGGTTTTGGACTCTAATTGTCTGCTAAGAGACAACAACAAGGTTCCAAAGCCATCAGAGATAAAATGTGGGAAGCTGTTAAGCCTTACACCCCAGTTCACCAATAATCATTAAGCCTCCACTACATTCACCAGTCATTATAAGGCAAATCTTGCACGGCGCAGGCAAGCAGGGTTCATTATAGGAAAGAAGAAAAAGACTAAGCTAGATAGCACTAAGGGGACCAACCATGACGTCACTGTGGTCCAGGAGTGCAAATGGGTGATAAAGAGGCTAAAGAGGTCTAAATAGGCATCATGGGAAGACTTGACTCAGCTGAGGAACAGGCTAATTATGAAGGTTAAAAGGCTTCTGTCCAAAGACAATGGAGAACTGTGGCCATTAAGATTCACACAACTTTATTCTTGCCCAAATTTACATTTGTGCTGAAGTCTTACAGGAGACAGGCATTTAAAAATCTTTACCTCAGACTCAATGCGATTTCAAATCCATCACTATGAAACACATACTTTTGGCAACACTGCTGTATAGGGATAGTAGATTTTCATAAAGAGTTCCTTTGGGAATGTTATGGATGTAAAAATCCCTAGAGAGAATCTCATCCGATGTTTTATGACCTTTTTCATAATGTAATTTTAACCACAGAAAGAGACGTCTTCCCATAATGCACTAGTTCAAGTGGATGACACACTGCCTCCCTGTCTCTCTCAATAAGGAACATTCTCATTTGAATCTACTGGCCAGCTAACTTTAGAACCATATTGGATTAACAACTCTGATTGATGATGCTGTCAGTTACCACACAAAGAGATGAGTGTTGTATGTGAGCCAAGTTGCAAATCCCACCATCACTTGTATTTAGAGCTTTACTTTAATGACTTTGGGTCTGTTCGTTGCCTTTAATTGTGCCCAATCAAATCGGCCCATCTTAAACTGAATCACATATGGGGATTGGGATTCAACAAACTGGGAAAGCCTGCCCAAGAAACGTAATTGGTCTAAAACAAAGGATCAATCAATTATGAAAGTGAGTGTGCTAACACTTTATAAAAGATGTAACGGGAATCAGTGAGAAAATCTAAGAGTAACTGCATTGAATCAGACACAACTTTCAGAAAATCTAATAAAGTATTTGTAAATGCACTCTTGCGACATACTTGGTGGTTTGCAGAGCTTCCCAAAGCGCATGTGAAGATTCAGTTTAACAGCCCATGCACTTAGAGAAATTACATAAGTAGGATGCTACAGTTTGTCCACACCATCGACATTAATACAAATGCCAGCAAACATCACTCAAAACAACATCGTAGGCTACTTTCAACTTGTTCGAAACTGAACCAGTTTAGAACGAGTCGGGAGGTAGAGTTTGAGCACTCCCTGGTAGTGGGCACAGGCAGTAACCCTTGCTGTTTTATGTTGTTTCGTACAAATTTGGCGACAAACTCAGACCGCTTCTTCCTACCATGCCTGTGGGGGAATCCAACCCACAGACCTAGTTTTACATGCACCAACTCAGCTATACGTAACCACACCGAGCTACACGGGACAATTCACAAACAAACAAACTAATCTACTGATAAACGTGCGCTAATTTGTTTTGTTTGTTGACAATTGTGGTATGAGCAGGATATTCCCCCCCAGTTTGGTACATTTCCGTGGAAACGGTTTGTTTCCATGGTAATGTCCATGGAAATAGGAGACAACACTTGTCTCCATGTGCTGTCTCCTATTCCCAAGGTAACGTACATGATGATGCGCTTATCCCTTAGATGAACACACAGTATTTAAAATAATCCTGATGGACATAACTGATATTTCTATGTAAGGGATATGCCTATCAGGATTATACCAGATCATTTTAAGTAAGGGATTAACGCACACAAGAGGTGGTAGATTACATTTTTTGTAGTCACATGATTAATCTGTTACACCCTGTCAACTGAAGTTGAATGACTTTATGACTGGGCTGTACTGTATTTATTTTTTCAGCCCAAATTGGTGTGATCATGGGTTGTTGCCGTCTACAGAAATGGTTCATCATCATACATGGTCCCTCATCATACTTCAAGAGTTTCACATTGTCGTCACGCTCTGCCAATCGTAAATGAGTAACGTCATTCTATTGTCACGTAAACAAATAACATAACATGTTCTTCTAATGTTATATAAAAAAAGGAACTGTGTGTTATTCTAACATAATATTTGGTAAATTATTTGTGTAAAATATGTAGTGTCCAAACAGTGCAACAATATGTATTTTATATCTTATGCAGTATGTTGTCACGGTTTAAGAATAAGCGTGTCAACAATAAAGGACTCTTCTCTTTAGCGCCCCAATATTCCATCAGGTCGCTGCATGAAAAAAGAGAACCATCTGTGAGTCAAGTCGACTATATGAAGAAACCTAGTTGAAATGTTTGCCAAAGAAGCCCCATCAGTGTCACTTCTGAGACTTATACATTCCTTAAACACGACATACTTTTGAACTTCACAGGAACATAGCCAGATGGGAGTGCGTCATATTCCAGATACCCCAGTATGTTGCGCCATCTACCCATTGGAGAGAAATCATTGAACTACATACTGGAATCTAGGAGTTAATCCCTGCCTGTACCCTAAACACACAGACACACACACACACACAGACACACAGACACACAGACACACAGACACACAGACACACAGACACACAGACACACAGACACACAGACACACGTTCATCTAAAGGGATGGGTACACCTTCGTGTTTCATTCTTGATTTTGACGAAGCTTTGATCACAGCGGCTCACACAGCAGCCCAGCCTGACACACACGCGCACACACAAATAGTCTCCATCAAGGATCCCTGATATCACAGAGCTCACAGTATTCTATTCACTGCAGGAAGGGGTAGGAGAAGAGGCGAGGACAAAGCCAATCCACCTCTTCAAGTTTACTTACAGCCAAAAAAATTACATTCCGCTACCAGCGCCTGCCTGTCGGTTCCACACCATAAACAATGACAGTGCCCAAAAGAGAACATAGTGTGTCTGAGTTCCTGTGCATGTTTTTGGCTGCTGTGCTATTCTTGTGTTTGACATGAATACACTTTTGACTAAATAACTTTACAAAGTTCCCGCATGTACTTACCAAACCAGTCACAGGCACAGGACGACAGTGATGGAATTAATTAAATTGAACTTCTTTCCCAGTAACTGGTAGGCCTGCTCTATTACAGTAGTTCTGTAGTTCAGTAGTCCCTGTAGATATGCCTATAACACAGCTGTAGTTGTAGTAATGAAGACAAACTATTTTTACATCCCATATATAAACACGCATAAACACAAACACAGTCACGTCGAGAAAGTGGTTCAGGTGAACCAACATCTCGGTCCCAAAGCGCGTCTCGGCTCAACAACAAACCCTGACCCAATGCGTCCTCTGTTCTGTCTCTGCCCACCGTCCAGTAGCACGGCCAAATGATGGACGCTCCGCATGCCTGACATCCCCCTTCGCCGCCATTCTGAGCAAGGACTCCCTCTGCTTACGATCAAGGAGCACAATCTCCATCGGCAACGGATTCCACAGGCGGAGCCAGTGTGGGGTCGGGGTGGAGAAAACACCGTCACCTTGACACCGCCCTTGACCTTCACTGTAGATTCATTCTGAAACAGCATGTTCACTGTTAATGACTTAGCTGCATGAGACACATGACATACACATATATACACACACATATACATATACACACATATACATATACACACACACACACACACACACACACACACACACACACACACACACACACACACATATCAGTGATCACAAGACACAGTTAATATTTTTTTTGTTTATTTTTTAAAGCCTACAGGGATCACATATTAAGCATATAGGGATCACATTTAAAGCATGCATCGATCACATTTAAAGCATGCATCGATCACATTTAAAGCATGCATCGATCACATTTAAAGCATACATCGATCACATTTAAAGCATACATCGATCACATTTAAAGCATACATCGATCACATTTAAAGCATGCATCGATCACATTTAAAGCATACATCGATCACATTTAAAGCATACATCGATCACATTTAAAGCATGCATCGATCACATTTAAAGCATACAGGGATCACCCTATCCTTGCAGACACCGAAATAGAAATACAATTATACTGTAGCTCTGGAGAAAACGTTATGCAAGCATGTATGTCATAAAATGTATGTCAGACGGCTTTCTAGACTGCTGATTGGATAGCTGAAACGTCCCAGGAGGATGATGTCAGAGATACATAACCCTTTTGAAAAATGCTCAGGAGAACAACATCCATAGACATAAACCAATTCAAACTACACCTCTCATCTCCTGCTTTATATCTACCGATGTCGTCCTTCTGAATAAACTTAAGGAATTGTATGTTACTTGCAGGTGAGGTACATTAAATATTCCTGTAGCCTAACAGTAGGGTGGTGATCTTTTCAGTTCCTTGGGGTCCACAACTGCAAGAAACCAGCGGTCCACACGCGCACTCAGTCAGTGGTAAAGAAATTACCTCAGAGAAAATAACAATTGGCATCGGCCCCCGAATCCTCAGGCAGTTCTACACCATCAAGATTACTTACACAGGCTGCTTGGTACGCACTACCCTACACCCTAGGGTACTTCAGAGGGTGGTGTTGATGGCGAAATTCAACACTGAGGCTTACTGTAAAAGCATGCTACTCTATTCACTGTCAGTTGACCTCTGTTGTTAATAAACCATGTGACAAATAACATTGGGCTGATTGGACAGGAGGTTATGGACCGCCACAAAATAGTGTTAGTTAGGCAATTCTTTTGCCTCGGAGAAAGCAAGGAAGAAAAAACACCACAAGATGGATGTTGGAGGTATTGTTGAATAAATGAATGTAAATATCAAGCTGCTGATGAGTTGTGGTACCAATGTGGCCGTTCTTTGGAAGCAGACAGCGAAAAACCCACACGGATGAATGGCCGCGGTCATCGGGTCAATCCCAGTACTATATGACAGTCTGTGTCAGAACCAGAGTAGCCTGTCATCTGTCATTTTTGTGGTAGAAAACTGCCAGGGTTCTCCATTCTCAAACTCTTTGGGGAACACACCAGGCATATCGGAATCACGACTCGGCTGGTTTCTTAGAGAGGCAGGTGACATGAGACCTGGGGAGTCCAAAGCATTCATCAACACCAGGGCAAGTGGAAACAATAGATACAGTGGGGCAAAAAAGTATTTAGTCAGCCACCAACTGTGCAAGTTCCCCCACTTAAAAAGATGAGAGAGGCCCTTAATTTTCATCATAGGTACACTTCAACTATGAGAGACAAAATAAGAAAAAAAATCCCGAGAATCACATTGCAGGATTTTTTATGAATTTATTGGTAAATTCCTCAGTAAAATAAGTATTTGGTCACCTATAACCAAACAAGATTTCTGGCTCTCACAGACCTGTAACTTCTTCTTTAAGAGGCTCCTCTGTACTCCACTTGTTACCTGTATTAATGGCACCTGTTTGAACTTGTTATCAGTATAAAAGACACCTGTCCACAACCTCACACAGTCACACTCCAAACTCCACTATGGCCAAGACCAAAGAGCTGTCAAAGGACACCAGAAACAAAATTGTAGACCTGCACCAGGCTGGGAAGATTGAATCTGTAATAGGTTAAGCAGCTTGGTATGGAGAAATCAACTGTGGGAGCAATTATAAGAAAATGGAAGACATACAAGACCACTGATAATCTCCCTTGATCCGAGGATCAACGCAAGATCTCACACCGTGGGGTCAAAATGATCACAAGAACGGTGAGCAAAAATCCCAGTGAATGACCTGCAGAGAGCTGGGACCAAAGTAACAAAGGCTACCATCACTAACACACTACGCCGCCAGGGACTCGAATCCTGCAGTGCCAGACGTGTCCCCCTGCTTAAGCCAGTACATGTCCAGGCCCGTCTGAGGTTTGCTAGAGAGCATTTGGATGATCCAGAAGAGGATTGGGAGAATGTCATATGGTCAGAAGAAACCAAAATATAACTTTTTGGTAAAAACTCAACTTGTTGTGTTTGGAGGAAAAGAATGCTGAGTTGCATCCAAAGAACACGATACCTACTGGGAAGCATGGGGGTGGAAACATCATGCTTTGGGGATGTTTATCTGCAAAGGGACCAGGACAACTGATCAGTGTAAAGAAGAATGAATGCGGCCATGTATCGTGAGATTTTGAGTGAAAACCTCCTTCCATCAGCAAGGGCATTGAAGATGAAACATGGCTGGGTCTTTCAGCATGATAATGATCCCAAACACACCGCCCGGGCAACGAAGGAGTGGCTTCGTAAGAAGCATTTCAAGGTCCTGGAGTGGCCTAGCCAGTAACCAGATCTCAACCCCATAGAAAATCTTTGGAGGGAGTTGAAAGTCTGTGTTGCCCAGTAACAGCCCCAAAACATCACTGCTCTAGAGGAGATCTGCATGTAGGAATGGGCCAAAATACCAGGAACAGTGTGTGAAAACGTTGTGAAGACTTACAGAAAACGTTTGACCTCTGTCATTGCCAACAAAGGGTATATAAAAGTATTGAGATGAACTTTTGTTATTGACGAAATACTAATTTTCCACCATAATTTACCAATACATTTATTAAAAATCCTACAATGTAATTTCCTGGATTTTTTAATAGTTGAAGTGTGCCTATGATGAAAATTACAGGCCTCTCATCTTTTTAAGTGGGAGAACTTGCACAATTGGTGGCTGACTAAATACTTTTTTGCCCCACTGTAAATTGGTACGGCACATCGTTGCAGAAATTAAACGGCATGCAAATCAAGCTCACGTTTGTTTGCGAGGCCGTTCAGACATGTCTGGCCATCTAATTAAAGGCGGATTTCGAGCAGCTGAGAGTCAAGTGGGGAAGAACAGAATTGGTTTGTATCTAGAATGATTTTCAGGGTATTTTATCAGAATGTCAATTGTAGACAAAACATTTTAAATGTTTAAACTTGCTCTGTGATGCTGTTTACAACTAGACCTCATAATTAGCTACTTGGAAAGGGCTGGTCAAAGAGACTGAATCCGTGGTCACCTCTAGCAGTGAGACATGCTGTAATCAATATGCTGGCTTGCCACGTCTCAAGGTCCGGTCAGACTCCATCCAAACCCCCCCCCGTCTCCCACACTCCACCACTGATTTTATGTCCGTAAAACAGCATTGAAAAGCACAGACATTGTCCAAACATTTTTCAGTACAATACTAAGAGACTAAAGAGGAAACATACAAAAACAGATGATCCGGATTTACATTCATGGACACACATTCAATTGATGATATAAGCATTACTCTTCCATCTTTCCCTGACTGGCTCAACGTCGTGCCGAGCAACGTCGTAAATGCTTAATTACTAAAGCATACAAAAGCCAATCGCAAGCGGCGTAAATTGAATAATAACGACTTCGGCGGTGTGTTTGGGCACCGTTAACCTGTTTAACCTGGGTTAATGAGAGCAGTGGATCGTGGGACGGCATTGGTGCATGGTGTGTGGAGCCATCAGCGGACGGGAGCTGCCATTTCCTGCTTCAATAGCTTCAGTAGCTCCAGAGATCCAACAGACACCACTGCTAGCAGCAGTCAGCACACTCTCCCTCCATTATTGATGGAACACTTGGGGCCACCAACTCTCCACAAGAAATTATTCACAGTGTTTCTCAGTTTACCTCAGAACTTTCATTTCTGCGCCGTCGCTTTTTACCATCTTAGGCATCAAGGGTCATTTTCAATTTTTCAGGCCAGACACTGGCAGCAATCGGTGGTAAGTGTGATCATCAATTATTTCCGATGCCACGACACATATTGGAAACAGAAGGCAGATTGTAAACTGAGGGAAGTTCGAAGTCCCACTACAGCAGGATTTTAGTATAGAAAGGACGCTCCGGACAATGTCACAGCTTCAACAGAGACCGTAGAGAGAAGTACGCCATTTCAGATTCTTCAGACTTTGCTTAGAGATCCCTCCAGCCCCCTTGTTCCTCTGTCGATCCCCAGTCTTAGTCTGAGCTCTGTTGTAATTGACTCTCTGTGGGCGGTCGGATTCAACACATCTTGGTGTGTGTGTGTGTGTGTGTGTGTGTGTGTGTGTGTGTGTGTGTGTGTGTGTCTGTGTGTAAATAGGATTGTGTGTGTACGCGTTAGACAGTATTTCATGGCTTTAGTGGGATTTGGGTCTCTCACAACCACATTGTCTCGCACCTGCAAACACTTTGCAGGCAGCGAGCGGAAAGGCGAAGGTAGGTAGTGAGGAGACGCCTCAAGGCATCGGATAATCTCGCAGGACCCCCGGGCCCGAAGGGAGAGCCGGGACGATAATGCTCACACCTTCCGGCTCGTTTGCCATTATTTTCCTATAGACACAGTGGCACATGACTCAGTGTGCCGCATAACCACATTTCGCACCTTTTCCTGATAATGTCATCGTGTGAACAGCCTGCGCGTGAGTGGTTGATAAACTGAAACCTGCGCCGCCTTGTGTCCCTTTGCCATTAGCAAAGCCCCCTACCTGAAAGGACTAACTACTCCGAGGCATTCGATTGGGCCTCGTACACCGTGGCCTAGAAGTTTAAAAATACACGGATCGACCCCCCCCCCCCCAATCAAATAAATCGGTACATGTAGGCGTCGGTCCCTAATCGTTAGAAAAACACCTGGATTCTGGTACCAGTGGCCATGCAGTCTCAGTGGCCAAATCCACACCTACACTGACATCTCACGGCACTAACTGAAATCACCGCGCAGACATTGTGGTGCCAATGGAATGTAATGCGGTGTATGGAGAGGCAACAGTTGTATAGTAATTACCTTGAAATTCACATGGAAAATAGTGTCCACTGATTTTAAGCGACGCTATTGCACCGGAGAGATGAAAAGGAAGTCACAGCAATTATCTTTAGGGCTACAGTACTGGGAAAATAGGTGACTAGCTGAGTTAGATGTTTCCTGTCTTTTAAAAAGTAGTTGGCAGCTAAATTACCAATAATAATTATGAACAAATCTGGTGGCTATTTATTCTTTTAAAAGGCTTCAGTGAAGAGCCATACGATCTATTAATGAAAAGGTTCCTTTCCTATTGAGGCACGTTGAGTTCTCATTCAATCATGGCCACCCTCCAACAAATATGGCAGCACCTTCAAGAAGTAGCAGCGTTTCTGCCCTAATGTCCCGAAATAAAGAAGGGGAAAGAAATACATTTTCTGTACAACATAGCTAGTTTGAAAGGAAAACTTCATCTGTTTCCAGCCCACACAAGGACAACAGTCTGTGTTCTTCGAATCGCGCCGGCATAGTTTGATAGCATATCCCTCCACTGATCTGTGTGACAAAACAAAACCTGTGTTTTCTCCGCAGTTGGAAATTCAGCGTTTAAAGCCAAAAGGGGGACGCTCTCTCCTCCCCCCTTCACTCGCTCCCTCTTTCTCTTTCAGCTCCATTATTCAACAGGACTTCTATCAAGGGCTTTGTTTTGGGAGGGAGAGAAAAAGACAGAGTAGAGAGAGGTGTCCTGTGTTTCCCCGAGTAGCCTACAGTAGATTAATTTTTCATCCCAGGGTTGGTGATCTGGGCCATCTGGGCCCGCCGGAGTCGACAGAAGCAGCCTTGGGATTCTTCCTTTATATTCAAATCGTAAAAACACACAGGCTCGTAAAGGGAAACGGGATGAGGCAGCAGTCATCTCATGATCTGCATGTCAAAAACATATGTCAAACCAAAAACCCATCCCCACCCCCCCACGCACACAGCCATAGTGATCAACGTTCCCTTCGGCCCGGCTTCTGGTGATTTGGAGCCGCTTATGATTTAGCTAGTAGTGATGTGCATCTCTTTATCACCATGTGGCATTCAAAGCAGTCCACAGATCACTAGATATCACTTAAGACTGTAGATACCACAATTTAAATAATGTCTGTATATCTTCTGAAATACTATTCATGACACACATTGAAATAACATCTGTGTATCATTTCAAAGGCTATTGATCGCTCACATTTAAATAATGTCTGTGCGTCAGTCAAAAGACTATAGATCAAACATTTAAATAATGTCTGTATATCATTCAAAAGACCAGTCATCAAACATTTAAACTATTCCTGCACATCATTCAAAAGACTATTCATCAAACATTTAAATAATGTCCGTATATTATTTAAAAGACAAGTCATCAAAAATTAAAATACCGTCTGTATATAATTGCAAGACCTACAGTTCATCTCCTACAGTAACAGACACCTTATGGAGTTACAATACATGCATGGCATTCAGGGTAAAACATGTCATTTAAATTGTAATAAACACATGGTAATTGTGGAACGCCATCTTCATGTTATGTAAATAGGTATATGGACCACTTCAATATGGCTGAAACATTGCAAAAACATTTCCCATTATACAAACTCTCATTGGGCCGCTGTCATGGGAAGATACAAAACCTGGTCTTGGACAACTCAAGGTCAACACCATTAAGCAACTAGAAAAGGCTTAATCTGCATCCACAAAATCCCATTACGTTACTTGTTAAAAATAATCCCAAAACATGCAGGTGACGAAGGCGCTCAAAGTCTATGTATTTTGCCTGCACCGCCATACAAATCTCTCAAAATGTCCTGGAAACAATCGCTCTGCAATAATTGTAACAATGATGTTCATCCTTAAAATCCATTATGGTAAAAATCATGTTCTCATATGTTGTAGATTAGACCCAGCTTTATCATGCCACCCTATGAGGTTAGACATGTTGCTGAATGGAGGGCAAGTGTCCTATCAGAGAATGGACCAATCCTTTAGAGCACTGTCATTTTAAAATGAGCAATGTTTACTTTAATTACGACTACAATTAAAAACACCACCAGTCAAGCCCACTGCCAAACGTCAATGCAAATGGAAACCAAATACCAGAACGAAACAACACCCCTTGCCGAAACGACAGCGAAAAAACCACGGCACAGCTTGACGTTTTAATCACACCGTGTGGTCACGTATCTGTCATTTTGCCATTGCCTGACGTTTTAATTAAGCCATGTGCTCACGTATCTTTCATTTCACCAAGGCCTGACGTTTTAATCACGCCATGTGCTCACGTATCTGTCATTTCACCTTGGCTTGGCGTTTTAATTAAACCATGTGGTGCAGTGTTTTAGTTGTCAGTCAAACTGAAATTGGTTGAGGGTAGGGTTGAGGTTATGGTTAAGGTTCAAAGTGTGAAACCCATACTTCCTTTGCACATCATCGCTGCACCGCTCAGAGCACTTATCAGTCATTCTGATGTTCCTTCACTCACTGAAAAAAATTTATGGTTAAAAAATGATCCTGACAGTTTAAACAGCCAATGCACATTAGTTATTTTTACAACCCTCATATTAATAAAACATGCTAATAAAAGCACGGATGCTAGCTCCTATTTCTTCAGACACAGTACAGAATTCTTTAACTTTTGAGAGCAACAAATCTCTAACCAAGACTCTAATGCCAAACACATCCAACAATCATTTTATAATCAGCATTTTCTTCACCATTTTACGAATTTTCTGAAAAAAATTCTGAGATTAGTAACAACGGAATTCAACCATGGGCTTAAGTAGCTCACATCGTAACTTAATAGCTGGTTTGGAAGTCACCTGTGGCTATGTCCGGGGAGTTGAGGTAAGAAAGCATCTTTAACCGATATTCACTGGTAAGAAAGTAATGTGCATCGCAAGAATGTGTATTATTTACTATAACTGTGTTAGTGCAGTGTCAATGACATGATAACATCTGGTTTCCAGTATTATGATCCGATCACTGATGATCAGAGCGAAAAATAAGGGTATCACATCCGTATCCGTAGCAAATGCCTAAAATCCACAACAATACTAGTTCTGTCCTCATTCTCGGCACAACCCTAGGTGAAACAGAAACAATTTGATGGGTAAGTTTAGGGTATTCATTCGGATAGGTTAAGTTAATGGTTCAGGTTGGACGCGGGGTTAAATCCCATTCTGTGGACAACGAGAGGGTGGCATTGTGCATTGTGCCAACTACCGGGTTGGCTCAGGATTTCAATTGGAGTTGTAAACGCAATTTAGAAAAATTAGGTAAGCTTAGAGATAGAATGGATAAATTAAACAGACAGACAGACAGCATTTACATCTCCACATATATGTTTTATATGAATATATATATTATATATAACCCCACTGGAGAGAGAAGATCTAATACCACCTCAAACATTACAATCGGTTTCTCCCGCTTATTGCATCACTCAGTCATTTCAGAACTGCCTCAATAAAGAGTCAAAGTAAGACGAAAACTGCATTGTCAGCCAGCGACGCCGTGTTGAAAGGAATTCGCATCAACACCACCTACAGAAAGCCGGTGTAACTTTCCACAGAACACGTCTGTAAAGCAGTCAGATGTAACAACAGCAGTCGTCTCAAAAGGAGCAGTGTAAACCAGAGCCGGCGAGCCTTCCCTGGGCTCCTCGGCGAACACGCAGACTGGAGGGGATCCTGTCAAAACAAATGTCAAAAAAACCTAAAGAAGCACACAAACGGGATTTGCACGCGAAGAACGAGAGTTGGTGCGGCTCCACCTTGAGGAGTGCATTTACCGCTACCTACCTGTGCAGCACATTACAGATGGTTATCTGACGGGCCAAAATGATTTCTTTAGATAATCCTGCAATTCCAGACTCAGCGAATAAAAACCTGCAGTGCTATCTGAAATGACTCAAACGAGAACCTGCAAAGCTTGGGTCCCAGGCTGCACTTGGTTTTTCGAAGGGCGCACACGTCGACGAGCACACAACTGCTAAGATGTAGACGCGTGCGCACAGTCTTGCACAAATGCAGTAAATTGAAATACACGAAGACACACAAAGACTCAGAAAAACAGGTAACCATTACAACTTGTACACCCGTTCTAACCTTAAATTCTCCACATCCCTCCCACTCTCCCTCCCTCCCTCCCTCCCTCCCTCAGTATCAGCTCTTCATCTCTGCTTGCCTCCTCCCCTTCCCTTCTCATTCTAATCTGGCAACACTCAGCCAGAGATGTTATGGGTGCTCATATGGAGTCAATACTGAGACTACAGTGCCGGAGTCAGGAGTCAGTCAGGAGTCAGTCAGGAGTCAGTCAGGAGTCAGTCAGGAGTCAGTCAGGAGTCAGTCAGGAGTCAGTCAGGAGTCAGTCAGGATGAGAGCCAGGCTCAAGGTCCAAGCAGAAACTGCTCGAGACAAACCCCGGGACAAGAATTTCAAAACCAGTGAGTGATTCGCTAAGCCATTCAGCCAGCAGAGAGGGACCAGTGGGTAAAACAGGTGGTCTTTATGACCTTTGGGTAATAACAGAAGACTGGTAATCCAGACAGGGGTCATTCTTAATAAATAAGATATACATGGCTTAGCAACATTGCCTGTTTACATAGTAGGATTGGCTATATGTGCACTCCACACACAAAACACAAGGCAGCTAACATGAATTGACTTCAAATTCACAATTTCATCAACAGCAATTCCAACCTGTCAACAAGCCAACATCCTTCCAGTACACAGCTGAACGTTGAAGTAGTCACTGAAGATGCACGGATCATAGGCGCAGAGCCAACTGCCGATACAACTGGATCCAAAAAATTTAACATTGCCAGCATCCGTTTTCAATATTTCTAAGTTCCTATTTGTTTCACTGGAGAGGTGGACTGAAAGAGCTCAATTCCTGGAAAGGCACTTTCCAAAGCAGTGGGTTAAGATCCCACGAAGGATCACAGCCCTATGTTTCAGAACATCTGACTAGACTATTGTAGTAGGTGGAGATCCCTGGTCTGGTAATGGGAGACTATATGTTTTTTGGGTATTCCAGCATTGTGTTGTGCAAATGTACACACACACACACACACACACACACACACACACACACACACACACACACTTCAGGAAGCTCCTAGAAGCTCCGTCCCCTTTCTTTGAAGATGATTGATTTCCAGGCAGACATTTTCAGTTCATCTTACATAGACAGGGCTTTGCTCCAAGAGAAAATTAATCTAGAAGTGAAATATGTCAGCCACCTTTGTAGCCTCAACAAAGTATAATGTTCTATCACCTAAAGGAAATAAAAGCAACTTGAGAAAATGGGACAGAAATTGCTTTAAGACAACGGTTTGGACGCATTTTTCATTTAAATTAAAAAAGCTACCATCCGATACAATGGATCAGGCTTTTATCTGTAGGCATTGATTTCCTATCTTCACTGACACATTACTCTTAATCATTTCACTCCGGGATTTAGTGCATGTTGGGGTGTAGCTCAAATAAATGTTATTTAATCAATAGTGAAATGTAGTGGCATCATAAAACCTTAAGGTCCCCACATACATTTGACCCAAATAATTGCTTCATTCGCTGTGTCCGTCAATAAGTTTTGCCGATATGCAGACCAATCTTTCCCAAGTATGTGAATCAATGGTTAGAGCGTGTGATACTGTGTGGGTGGTTGCTTGCCCGGAGAAACGTTTTGGCAAAATCATAATCGTTACTGCGGTCCTGTGTGTAGTAAAGGTAGAATTATGTTTGGTACTAGGTACAATCAGACATTGTTGTGGAGGGAGTCGCTCCTCATTAGAAATGGGCAGCCCTATGGAACTGACCTTTGATAAGGTTTCTAAAATGGCAGCCCCTAGTTCCTTGCCTGGACAGACTTGGGTATCTGAGCAGCTGTGTAGTTCTGGTATTTTGGGGGTCTAGGCCGTGTTTAAAGGCTGACAGTGTGTGGCCTTCAGATTGCAACTACACAAGTGCTGCTCTTTCATGGCAGACTGCTGGAATGGAAAATAAGCCATTTCCAGTAACCGCAAGTGTCCAGATATTCACTGACCCTTCAAATGTCTAAATCCTTTCCATGTATTCAAAACGTGTGTGTGTGTGTGTGTGTGTGTATAGTCTTAGGGATACACAGTAACGGTGTGAAAGTTGGGAAGGGCTTGGGTGTGTGCGCGTGCATGCGTGCGTGCGTGCGAGCGTGCGTGCTAGGCGCCTGATAAGCCCGTGAGTGATTGAGTGACAGACTTGGATCCTGAACCTCCAGAGAGTAAGCGCGAGAGAGAAAGTGATAGATAGAGAGATAGAGGAAGAGAAAGGGACTGCAAGATAGAGAGCAAGAGAGAGAGAGCCTGGCGCTAAATAGAGAGCGAAAGCATGCGTGACAGAGTGCCGCCGGCACAGTGCATTCCCCAGGAAACGGCCCGTATGATGGATGGCTAACCGCAGCCATTTAAAGAATGGGACTTCAACTGACAATCAATCACTTAGCTAGCCCACGGGCCGACCACCATCGCCTACGGCAGTACAACAACTTAGAGGGATTTGGTGGGCGAGGGTAGGGAGGTCAGTAGGGAAACCTTGACCCTATGGTGACCTTCCCTGTAGATGAGCTTGATACACACACACACACGTTTGGTTTTCTATCCAAATGGGGAGCAGAAAAATGACTCACCATTCTTTAACCCTGACCTTAACCTTACCCAACGTAATCTCAATTACCTAACATCGATCCCTAACTGAAAGAAACTCTTTACACTGAACCCTGAACCAAACCCTAAATGCCTAAACCTAAATCTAACCTCAATTCTAACATGAACACATTTTACCCTAAACCTAACACCCAAACACCCACCCACACAAGTTTGTACAGCTAACCAGAAAATAGAAATTACATGCTCCCTTGCACTAATCTCAATCCTAAACCTAACCCTAACCTCAATAAAGTTACATTTATGCCTACACTTTACCTAGGCAAAAGGTCCCCATGAGTCCAATTTCTTGTGGTTTTACTATACTCATGGGGACATTTGGTCCTCATGAGTATAGTTAGACATAAAACACACACACACACAAAAACATGCAACACGCTAGCAGAAATCAGCCCTGGCATTATCCCCAAGAGTTGGAGGGGGCAAAACTTGAAATAGCTTCCATCCCAAGCCAGCTGATGTACTTTACATATTTTGGTTCATTTCCTTCTGCTCAACAGAAACAGCAGCTGGAGCTAGGGAAGCACAAGACATTTTAGCTCATACTTCTCCTTGTTGACCTGTTTGCAAAACAGCACAGCTTTTCCCCTCTAGTCTTGAAAAGGCAAATTAGATTGACTGGCATCTGCTTTTGAAACGTCGTAATCAGATTAACGCAATATAAATACGCAGTTGTGAAAGACAAGACAAATTTGGAAGGCGAGATTTTACTGAGGTGTGCCGTTTGTCTTGACTCTGGGAATTAGTAACTGCTTTCTTTTTTATAAGACACAGAGAGGTTGTGTTGAACACCATCTCCCATATTTTGGGGGGGAAATTATTGTAGGAATAATCTAACTTCATCAATGGTTTACCAAATGTTCTCATCTTTGAAGCAAATTTCACACACGCACACAAGTAATTTGATTCGAATAATTTCAGCAATATATTCCAGCTTCACACATAGGAGATCAACATGGGTATTGAAAATGTACCTGCAGCTTACTGTAAAAAGAGACACTCAGCAGTGTGTGTGTGTGTGTGTGTACACGCATACATATAGCATTTAACAATTACGACTCTAACAGCTCCCTGAAGAGCAAATACAATACTTCTTACTAGGAAAATAATTCAAATTCCTGATCAAATATTTACGTTCTGAGAGATAGGGAGTTGGAACTACTGCTCTAGGTCACATTCTTTTAATGAAACACATTAAAGAAAATATATGCATAACATTTATTACATTTTAAGAAAAAGACAATATACTGTACACATAACATTTAATGGGATTCACGATGCCGTAAAAACATGTTTAAAGACACAAAGAATGATTTAATGTCAAAGAATGGCCTGCACAGAACATTTCATGGAAGAAAACGACATGCTTCACATTTCATGCAATATTCCATTCTTTACATCCGTTTGAAGAAAGTCAATGTTTATTTAAACTGAGAACATTTTTTTGTATACATTGATTTCACTTCAAGTGCACATAAAACATTGCAAAGCATCATACAAAGCACAGAGCTTCAGAATGTTTACAAGAGCACAACATGTTTCACCAACAGAGGATGGTTTCCAACACATCTATTATCCCACAGAAGGTCCCGTAAAGCCATGTTACCATGGATATTGTGGAGGTCACGTCAGAAGAGGCGGAAATGTAATACGCATAAAGAAGAAGCCGAGGGGGACATTAGCTGGTGAGTCGATTCCGACCAAACACGGTCATACCGCCCTCGTCTACGTCACAAGACTGATGCCGTGCTCTCCATGTCAACGAGTTCACATCATAAACCTCACCTCCTCTCCTCGGAGACCGCTAGCTTACGCTACGAGCACTTCGTCATTCATGTCCTTGCTGCTGCGAGGCAGCTCACCCTAACTGCAACCACAACAGCGATACCCACACAAGGTGGCATGGGTCTGGCTGACCAGTGCGAACGGAGATCTCCGGAATAACACTGACAATAATTTCAGCCCAACCGAACTGGATCATTGGACACTGCCAAGGCATAAGTGGCAACATTCCCGTTTGTCCACGCGCCCTCAGGCAGTGATGATATTCTGTTACTTAGTGAATTAGATTCATCCAGACTCATAAACAGCACAACACCATGAACTGGTCCTCCCTTGGTCGATTACAGCTACAGGCTTTGTATATTGGGTTCCATACGTACAACAAACTCCCCTCTGATATTGACACTGGCAATTTACCGTGCCATGAAGTCCTAAGATTATCCAAAGACAAACTATCCGTGTGTAACAAACCGTGATAAGTTGGAGACGGACCCAATATTTTTCCAACACCATCATCTTGTCGATAGGAGTAAATTGGTTCCGTCAGCTTGTGTAAAAAAACAAAAACTCTTTGAATGAGGAAGTGGCTGACTTGAAGGTACCTAAAAACAAAACGTGTTCTGGGAATAACAAATTGCTCTTGAATTGCTTGAAAGTACTTCAGAGTAGAGCACCTAAAGGGTTGCGATAATCTACAAAGTCCTCTGTCCCCCTCATTCCCTGAATCCTTGTGACATGAGAGCAGGAAAGAAGACGGGGTTGTGGAATATAGCAGTGTCTACAAATGCCAACACTTAATTTATATTGCCATTTAATTTCCCCTCCAAGTCCTCATTGTAAGGTTGATTAATCCTTTTTTCCCCATTTTGCCTATGAAAATAGGACCTGCTATAGAGAGCTAACAATGGGAGGGCATTATAAAGCATCCAAGACATGATGGATCTTTTGGTTGTTGGATCCATGATGCCACACGAGGAAGCGGTGTCACCCGGTAACAGGAGGGTTAGGAAGGCAGACACCACCCATTCCCGTGGATGTGCCGTTTCCTGTAACTTACACGAGCCTTCTAATTTTGCCATAAAAATCCTCTTAACTAATTATTTAGACCGTTAAAGGTTTTAAATCAGGAATCAGAATCGTTTTCACTGATTCCTGCTGGGGACAAATGAAGAGGCCTCCAATGAGCCAGAATCTTGTTGATTTCACTGATCCCTGCTGGGCAATTGGAAGCATTATGACATACACTCAAGAAGCACACATTTGTATTGGTCCACTTTAAAGGATAGTAGTCTGATACTTCAGGGTGTGTCACTGAATGTCACCACTGACATGGTTTTATCTACATTAACTTTATAACTGATGGAGCACTGAAGTCATCTGTCAATCCCGAATATGTCTGGAACAGATGTGAAATACAAAGAAATGCTCAAAACAACGATATATATTGAAATATATTGAAACTGAATTGGCTTATTTTTTGGTCTGAATAGTACCACTGGAGAGGTTCTGAAACATGAGCTTGATGAAAATATGTTGATGCATATTCAGGTTTGTCTCCAAAGCGCAGAGCCTGAAGATCCTTGACTTAAATTTTTTATGTTATTTGATAAAAAGGAGGAGAAATGGAAACCTTGAACTGTCTCTTTGCGTGATCTGGACAATGTAAACACACTCAGGTAATTCAAAAACAAACCGACAATGCCATTTCATGTTGAGGTTGTGTAAGTGCATTGTGTATCCCCTAAAGTGGGGCTTTTTCCTCAGAAGGACCAGAAAACAAACAAAAACAGAGGAATATGTAATTTATTTTTGATGGACATCCTTTCAATCTTTTATCTCCACAAACAAACAAGTCTTAGAGCAGAGCTTTTGTTTTGAAGAGATAATGAATAAGGGAAAATAAACACATGAAGAAAAAAAAAGGATTTGCAGAAGAAATCCTCACTTTTATATCACGTCCACAAATCCAGTGCAGCATGAGTAAAAATGGTATGACCAAATAAACAAATAATTAATATTGCTGAAGATTTTCTTTTTCTTCTCAAAAACACATTTGGACTGTGGCGCCTCAGGGCCGTAACGTTAAGACATAGAGAAGCGATGCAATAAAAATCTGTTGAAAAAAAATGCACCTGTATATCTCTCAAACTAAATTAAACCAAAACGAGGCACATCAGTCAACACCTTTGCCGCAGTCGTCATAATATTGTCATCAGATGGTTATCTGATGACACGGTCATCGGATGCCAGTATTCATTCTGTGTCCAAAAAAGGCATAACACAGCTGCAAAGAAACAGAGTCCTGTCAGGGATTTGTTACATCATCAATAGGTATTTGACAAGTGTCGAGTGGCGATTTGTAAGCCCGCTTCATAGCAAGGCCACAACTAGCTTTGTCAATGCCACAAAAAAAAGACATTCAATTAAGAGTTCAACCCAAGACACAGGGACTTGGGTTTTGAAAAGAACCGTTTGTCCTCGGGAAGCTACAAAGGAGCACGTTAGCTCTGTTCCGCCAAGGCGAACTTGTTGTAGAGCCATTCAAATCATAATCACATTTTCTACAAACCGACAAAAGAGTTTCCCCGGAAGGTGGAAGAAATAGCGTTCAGAGAGCAGAGCCAACATGTCGTGTGCAGTTGGTCTGGAAAACCCAAGGTTGGTATGTGACAAAAGGGTCTGGATTCAACTACTGACTCTTGATACACAGAAACAACTGCCTGGATCACAGCCCTATTAACATGAATAAAATCCAATTTACAAATAAGAAAGATTTGCTTGTCAAGGTTGCTTTAAAACCATTATGGAAATTTAGCTCGCAGTGGTTTGACTTGCAACATTTTAACATGCCTATCTCATGGGTAAAGACACGGATGTTGTCTCAGTTCCTCTTGGCCAAAATACTGAAAGCACCGAGGCGTAGAGTGGCCCACATTTGGGTTTACCAGGCTAGGCCCTGGTCGTGCCACTGGAGCGGAAAACCGTCAAGTTTGGGGCCGAGCAGAAGACACACCTGTTAGGACAATCCCAAAGTCACCGTCCCCCTCACGCCGACCCCGTAGGATTGTCAGAACCAGCCCACCAGCACTCTGACAGGATTCACACAGGCATGAATAAAGGAGGTGACAGACCCAGCCAGGGGGAAGGGAAACGTTACAGACCTTCTTTCTGCCCTCCCTTCCAATCTCGCTCGCCCTCTCGATCCAAGTCTTTAGTTTGTCCGTTTTCTCCGTGCGTCACACATGCAGTGCATCGAACCAGGAAATGGAGAAGACCCCGGAGAGAGTGAGTCGGTCAGGGCTGTCATGGTGGTTTATGGCGCGTGTGCTGTGAATGCCACTTCTGTGGCGGTGTGGAGCACGGAAAGACAGGGACCGGCCGGAATTAGCTTCTGAAGGGGCGCGCCTGGGCCGCTTCCCATCAAACCAATGAATGACTATTCTAGAGTGAACCAGGGAGTTATTTGGTCCACCAGGTGGCTTGTTCAGAGGCCCCCCCCCCAAAAGGGAAACTTAGGGGCTCAATGCATCTCCAGTACCCCCCATACAAACTGCAACGTAGCCTGAGGGTTGCGTAACGGAAACTCACAGAGTGAATCTAGTGCCCCTGGTACTGCAGAACTGACCCAAGCCACCATATTTAACTAGATGCAATTATTAATATGTGGTGTGATAGCCACATGCCACGCCTTGTTGTCCAGACACATGATACACAATGAAATATTAAGTTCAAGTTGTTTCAGAGGTAATTCTCCTCTGCGTCTGCCTACAACCCCTTTCCATGTGCATTTCATTTTATTGGGAAAGTATTTTTGCAGCTCATTGAAATTCCTTTATAATATCCTTGTAAAGGATGTCTAATCCATAACACAGTTTTTATGGAAAAATACTGTTTCGCAGCGAGCTGAGACCTGTTGAAAGTTGGATGTATACAATTTAATCTGGCACTGATTATGTGATCTTGGCCAGTGGAGATGAACGTGATCAGGTAAGATCAACCGTGTGTGTGTGTGTGTGCGCGCGTGTGTGTGTGTGTGTGTGTGTGTGTGTGTGTGTGTGTGTGTGTGTGTGTGTGTGTGTAGTGAAACAAGGCCAGTTAAGAGGTCTAATTAGTCTTTTGTTGTGATGTCAGTCCATCAATTAATTGACGATCAGAGGCAAAACATTAATGTAGCCACAACAACAGTAGTCATTGGAGACGACGTGAGCACACATGCTCCTGTTGTCCGGTCCAAAACACCTCATTATCTAAAACACAGGACTCACACGAACCCAGCTAAGAACCCATTCAATCGAGTGCAAATGTAAGAGTGAGCTCGAATGAGAGGAGCAGAGTTAAAAAGAGAAAATTACAGTGAGATGATTTGAGACGCAGAGCAGAATTTCACCTTGTGAGAAAAGTCTTCGGGGAAGAAGTGTTTTTACAGCAGCGGTGAAACAACGCGTTTGTTTTCAATCACTAGAATGGCTACGCTATTGTCCCAGACTTGCCTCTCACAACCCCTTTCCATTCCCCTTGGTCAAACAACTTAAGGAGCACAGCGAGTTAGCGTCAAGAGCGGCAGAAACCCTATCACGTCTGAATCCACCTAAGTGGCAACAAATGATCCCCCACCTGGAAGCAATGACTGTGATAACTGGCACGGAGGTGAGCCGACCAGAGTGGAGTCCCAACGCTTCACTGATGATCCCACCTCCACCTTCCTCTGTCCTCCCTTCTCTCTTCCCACCTCCTCCCTCCTCCTCTCTCAGTCCACGTCTGGCCTCCTTTTGAAGTTCAAAGACGCCGAAATGCAGTTTTCTTTTTTTACGACACGAGCCGATTCAAACTGGCGTCAGATTTTGGAACTCTTACGTGGTACTTTTACACACGACTAATCTTGATGACACTCAGCAGCCTGGGACAGGACAGTATTCCACTAGCCTACTGACAAACTAGCAGCTTCCTGGCAGCTTGTGGGTCACAAAAGAGAAAGGATGAGGGAGAGGGAATTCAAAACGAACTTCTTTTATATCAAAAGATGAAGAAATATTACGTAAGCGGGAAAATACATTGTCTAATGTTTTGGGTGAGGCTCCAGGCTAATGGAACGGCAAACCTATTTTTGGGAGACTTTTCACAACACCAAATAATCAGAAAGGCCAGTGAACAAAAAACAGAACGAGATTGAAACAAACCTGTGATTGAAACAAACATTGAGCACAGGTAAAGCAGTTAAGTACTTCTAATGAATTGTGTCCAACAAAGATGGCCGTACTAGAGATAAACACGGTAGAATAATTACTTCCGAATTAATCACTGGGCAAGCGAGTTATCTCCAACTTAACCACCTCAAGCTGTCCTGTTCCGGATGGAAAAGACAGGGACCACCGCAGAGAACTAATGAGAAATAAAAGCTCATGGTGAGAAAACCACGATTATCACATGCCAGTCACCCTCTCGCCCCTCTCTCCAATCTCTTCCAAATACGCTCCCTTTTCTCCCATTCCCTCCTCACCCTGTACGGGCCCTATCGCCCTCGCCTTTCACCTCCATTAATTGGCTTCTCTCCACGTTCTGCCTGCTTCTTTCTCTTTCTCCTGCCCTCCCCTCTACTTTGGCCACATGTTTGCCCTACTCTGCCCAACTGCCTGCCAGCCACTCCCCCCCACGACCAACCACCCCAGGCTCTTTCGGTGGCATCGCCCCATGTGGGCCAGAACAGCTCTGCCCACTCTAGCTGACCGGGCCAGGGGGTGGGGCAGGCCCGGGGGAGACTGTGACGAAGCACAGCTGCTACATTCAGTAATGACCCCCCCCCCCCCAGCCTCAACGGACTCAGCGAGGCAAAGGGGGACAGGAGGCTGTGAAAGTGTGTGTAATGTAACAAACACCACACACACACACACACACACACACACACACACACACACACACACACACGTTTACTCAGTGGTTCAAGCATCAAGAGTGAAGTACATGCGCGTGCATGCGTGCTTCGGCCATTAGTTGACCATTAAGCAATTGAGCAGACGGCCTAATTAATGTATCTGACATATTTTACAACACTCTCACATTAGTCCTTTTACCCAGGTTTTATCTACCCCTGAACAAGGCCAAACACACAGAGACAGGCTGATGAAGACAGAGTGGCTCACCTGAAGCCCATCCATTCAGACCAATACTGTAACTGGCCCCACGACCTGCAGTACGCTGGCGCCCCGACCTGCAGTACGCTGGCGCCCCGACCTGCAGTACGCTGGCCCCTTGATCTGCAGTACGCTGGCCCCTTGATCTGCAGTACGCTGGCCCCTTGATCTGCAGTACGCTGGCCCCTTGATCTGCAGTACGCTGGCCCCTTGATCTGCAGAACTCTGGCCCCATGATCTGCAGGTAAGCCCTTTTCTCAACGGGAAGGAATGAACAGAGATAGATATGCCTCGTCCCAAATGAACAGCGCAGTGCCCTAGTTTTGACTTGGGCGGTGAAGTAATACAGCCTGAGGCGGCCTTTCGGGGAGGAACTGCCACTTCCAGAGGCTGACAGGTCAATTTCCAAGAGCGAACGGTCAGTGGGACCGAACTAGACGGAACTTATTAAATAAGGTGCTGCGGCATTGCAGTGTGTCTCAGTGCACACACACACACACACACACACACACACACACACACAGGTGCAGTCAGGCACGCACACAGACACTGACATACATGCATGCGGGAGAGATGGGGGGGGCAAACCCTGAGCAGCTGGAAAAACGATTTTCCCAATTAAAATCTCTTTGCTGAGTAAACAAATTCTCCACAGAAAAGCCTGCGTCTTCCCCTCTCCATGCAGTCGAGTATGCAAGCCCTCTGTGGCTCCTCTCATTCACCGCCTCTGTTACTGTAAACATTAGCTTAGAGGGTTTACCTAAGACGACGGACGCCACCGAGAACAGCGGTATTATCTCTGCAATGCTATTCATCAAACCCAAACCCACACACACACCACTGTCGCGTCGTTCTCTGTGCTGTACGGCCATTCCGTGACACTGCACTCATTTAGAGCCTAACATACAGCTGCTGTGGCTTTTGGTACTCTAATATCGTTTGTTTAGTCTACCTGGAGTACTATTAAAACCAGTTTTCTACTGGTTGTGAGCAATTCATTACTAATGTATTATTAGTAATTTTATATTACAATTTTATATTAATTTCTCTGGAGCGGTTCAGTTAAAGTGCCCAGTGCCTCTGAAAAGCAATTTATTGCCGATGAGAGAAAAATAAATAGTGAGGAAGGAGTCGGGGTTACACTTGGGAGCTAAGTGAGGCAATGACCGACTGAAAAAAAAAGTCTGTCCGTTTGGAAAATCTATACAAGAATTGAAGCCCCCCCCCCCCCCCCCCCCCCCCCCCCCCCCCCCCCCCCCCCCC